>CM076413.1:4912432-4978412 GCA_038363315.1 Mugilogobius chulae | reverse complement strand
GAATACGATGGTTTCCAAATGAACAAACTTGTTCTGATACATTAATCAGTCATTCACGGAGCTTCTGGACACAATACATTTTGTTTTAGTGGCTGCAATCTTTTTAGTTGATGTATTTTGAAAGGGCATTGGAACTTTATTTTGTCACCACGCCGCTATTTCCTGCTAAAAGCCAGAGAGATGCGCCTTTGACACTGAAAAATTAGAACTACGACCTAATTTGAGCAACACGTAGTGCATTTACGGCCATCATAGGCGCGTCTCACACTGCTGATGTAAATTGTTCGAACCAGATTAGACTTGATTCTGTTATGAGCGATTCCTGCGCGTATGATGTTCTGCTGCAGTTACGCGCTGCTACTGCGCCTGTGTAAATTAGGGATGACTGTGCGCAGATCTTCCAGATCTGACTTTTAGCATGGTCTGGCGTCACCACATGCTCATCTCCGTGGACATATCTTAGTTTAAAGCCATACATTCTAGACAAAGAATGTATGGCTAGAATCTATGCCTTTAAGCTTAGATTTTTTAATAGGAAGCATTCTAGTGTAGTGATGTGCGCCTTATGCCAGCAGGGAGCGCACACCCCTATAAAAGACCGCTATATGCAGCTCTGACGTCCTCTTGCATCCGCTTCCTGTGGGTGGTTCTTTGGTTAGCGTCAGTTGTTTCATGAGGCCAGGTAAATAAAGTTATCTTTTTTTCAAATAGTGTTTTTATTTTGTAGCTAAAGCAAGACTTGTGTACTTTGTACAGCGTCGTTGTGAAACAGCGCGCCCCGTGCTGCATGTCTTGCTGCTGCTCTCACAGCGAACCTGGTTCGTTGTCCAACTCTTGGTGCTGGAGTCCTCCGTGTAGCTAGCTGTAAGGTTGTCAAATGTCCCCAGCTGGAGTCCTCGTGCAGCTGGTGCTGGGTCGGTTGGAGCGAAGTGGCTTGTTCTGGGATCAAACAACATGCAAAATTGGTACGCCTCTGTCAGGCTTAGTGTTATTAAATCCGATGTTTAGCTTAATAATTTCTGTCTAATTAGGACTTGCAACGGCGCTAGTCCTTTCTGTATGCCCTTCTGTGCGCTGGCCCCTTCTGTAGGCGCTTTCTGGTGCTACTGCTAATCAAACTTAATTGTAAAATTGCTTTCACTGTGTCCGCGGCCTTGGTCATGTGTCTGCCTCCTGTGGCCCGGTCTGAGTGGACGTTGAAGAGACATAACCATATGAAAACATGAACTGGTAACAAACCTGATAAATGAACTGAAACTAATTTATATTTGAAAAGATTCAATACCGATATTGACGAGAATGCACTTTCTGTAAAATTTTTCCTGAATCAACAACACATATGTTTTTTGAATGTGTTGTGGTCAGGTTTTTTTGGAAAGAGGTGGAAATTTAATTAATGCAAAATTACATAATGATAAAATTAAAATTGAGAAGAGATCTGTGATACTAACTTATTCAGAAAAGGTAAATGTAAATGTTAATTACTTAGTGAACCTAGTTATTATTTTAGGTAGATACTACATTCATAAATCAAAATGGTCAAAGAAAGAGCCAAGAATTGCTGAATTTTTAATTCATATTAACCAATATCTCTCTGCTCTTCTGGGCAGTAAAAACAAAAAAGCAGTAAGAACTCTGGATATTTGCAAAAAATATAATATAAAATGATATTCCCCTATAAGTTTAATTGTGTGTATTTTAGATTATGTATGTATGTGTATATATGTATACAAATATGTATATTAGTGCTGTCAAGTGATTGAAAAGTTGAGGCGATTGGTTGATTATGATCTGTGGTTGATTGGTCAAATTGATCTATTTTGATTTCATCTGGAGGTTGCTGAGAGGAACACTCAATTTGGATGTCTTTTTTTGTTTTTGTTCAATTTGGTGAATTGCATTGTTATTGCAGATGGGAAAGATTGATGTATTGCAGACAATGGGGTCTTTGAGAGGTCTTTTGTTGCTGGGTGGTCAAGTTGGGCAACCCTTGTGTTCACTTTGGAACTCATGTGGAAGCAATGAAGTAAAAGATCTCAAAATAGATCAATGTGTTAAAAAAAAAAAAAAAAATGGATGCGTTTGGTATGTCTGTAATTGGCTCTGTGCACAGGAGTATTTTTTTTCAAAAGTGCTAACATCTTGCCGGCAGGTTCATTTCCTGTTTGGTTCATTCTTGTGGGGTTTTCGCTGCCTCAGCCTAAAATGAAAATTTGCTGAAGATCGAGCAGTGAGCAGTGAGCAGTTGGTTATTTTCTCTGAAAACATGTTAAATACTTTGCAAAAGAAGAGAATGTTTCACCAGGGGACCAAAGTGGGTTTATAAACGATGTGTTTGTCTGTCAATGCTGGCGCTAAAGTCTAGCAATTTGAAAGTAAACAGCTTCAATGCACAGAGTCCATTGATTAATCGCAATTAATATGTTAACTTGACACCATATCAATGTATGTGTATGTGTATATGTACATATGTGTATGTATATATATTTATTTGTTTTTTTTGTTTGTTTATTCTTTTGTTTGTTTTTGTTTAGTTTCTTTATTTTTGTCTAATATATATGCTGGTTTATTGTTTTGCCTCTGTAATCGTCATATAATTTAATAAAAAAAAAAAAAAGAAAAAAAAAAAAAAAAAAAAAAAAAAAAAAAAAAACAGAGACGTCTCTGCAGCTGAACTGTGAAGTAAGTAGAGAATAGAAGAATGCTGCTGCTGTTTTGAGCATCTTAGCTTTTTTATGTAATTTTAAGAAGTATACAACACTTTCTTCTGTTCAATGTGCTGTCAAGGTCTTTGTAAAACTGCAGCTGCAAGGTCACAATTTTACAAGTAAGCCTACTTACTTAAATATTAATATAAACTTCATGATTTTGCTTTTTAGTTTTATTTAACAGCTTTAGTTGGCTTGTTTATATCCAACATAGCTAACTTCTGGACTTACAAAGATCTGTTAGTTTAGGTTTCCTATTATCAATAGATAAATATTCAGATGATCAGACAATAAAAACAGTTAGATGTGGTGGACGTCTCTGAAAACAAGTTCAAGACTATTTCTAGAAGTCATTTGCTCCTTTGTAAAGTGCCAGAGAGATTTCAAAATATTCAAAAATTAAGAGTTTGTATGTGCTGACTTGGATCCACAATGTGGTTGTTTTCAGCCTTAAGTTTTATAAGGTTGCAGAAACGGATTTGATAGGTATTGTAAACAAAATTTGGTTTTAAAGTGAGGCTGAACACACATTCAGAGACTAACTCCAACCACAACTGTACCTCAAACAGGCTCAATGCCCGGAGGCTTTGGTAAATGGTAAATAGTCTCTATTTAACAAACTTCAACTGAGAGTGACACAAAGTCAGGAATAAAAATATCCACATGTACAAAACAAGGAGGCATAACCCAGCACCTATGGCCTTAGATTTCTGTTTCTATGATGAGGTCTAAAAAATGCATTTGTTATTGGACTCTTCTCCAAAGTAACTTTACTCACACATGGCCTGAAAGTACCGTTAAAACTGGCCTGAGCAGAATTACGATTAGTGCAGCTTCCAAACGACCTCGACTGGTTCTGTATAAAAGTCTTGTGTCCTGGTGCTCTGTATAAAAGTCTTGTGTCCTGGTGCTCTGTATAAAAGTCTTGTGTCCTGGTGCTCTGTATAAAAGTCTTGTGTCCTGGTGCTCTGTATAAAAGTCTTGTGGTCCTGGTTTCTCTGTATAAAAGTCTGTCCTGGTGCTCTGTATAAAAGTCTTGTGTCCTGGTGCTCTGTATAAAAGTCTTGTGTCCTGGTGCTCTGTATAAAAGTCTTGTGTCCTGGTGCTCTGTATAAAAGTCTTGTGTCCTGGTGCTCTGTATAAAAGTCTTGTGTCCTAGTGCTCTGTATAAAAGTCTTGTGTCCTGGTGCTCTGTATAAAAGTCTTGTGTCCTGGTGCTCTGTATAAAAGTCTTGTGTCCTGGTGCTCTGTATAAAAGTCTTGTGTCCTGGTGCTCTGTATAAAAGTCTTGTGTCCTGGTGCTCTGTATAAAAGTCTTTGTTCTCTGTTTCTCCAGAGCGGTGGAGCTGATGTTGTCTCGCAGCTGTGTGTGCACCCGCTCACTCTCCACTCTTCTTCACTCACGTTCCTTAATGTTGTCTGACTCCAGCCGACCTGTGGAATCCTCCATCAGAGCTAAGCTGACGGGAGCTCTGCAGCCGGACCTCCTGGAGGTTCACAATGAGAGCCACATGCATGCTGTCCCTCCGGGCTCCGAGTCTCACTTTAGGGTTCTGGTGGTGAGCCCCCGTTTTGAGGGTCTGTCTCTGCTCCAGCGCCACCGTCTTGTCAACGACACCCTGAAAGAGGAGCTAAGCACCAGAGTACATGCTTTGGCCATTCAAGCAAAGACGCCTAAGCAGTGGGCCTCCGACCCCTCTGTGGGCAAGAGTCCCAGCTGTTTGGGAGGCTCGAAAGGAGACCAGACTGTCCAGGACAAGCTGCACACACACTGACCACAGGGGGCTGTGATCAGCCTTTGAACCTCTGTGCATTATTAGGCTTGTGAACACTGATGCAGCTCATTTCTCTCAGATGAATTATGTTGTGAATAAAAGATGAGCCAGTGGTGTAATCTGTCTTGTCATGTGTGTTCTACAATCTAAGTTACAGTAAATAAAGACATGTAAAGATGTGCCAGAGGATGGTTCTTTTCAATGAAAATGTAAGCTATTTCTACAGTTAATCACTCCTAGTTCAGCGGACTCCAAAACACGCACCAGAGCGCTGATTTTAATCACCATTTCAACATATGAATACACATTTACAGCAAACCTCACAGACTGAGCCATCGTTGTCTGTAAAAGGACAAAACTCCAGCAATACTTTTCAGAACATACATGCACAGGACTGTGATGCACAGATTAAACTTGTTGACTTACAGATATGCTAGACCTTTACATGTTAAAGTGCTTGTAGCTAAAGGTGGTTTCATCAGCAGATCTTTATTGAACAGGACAGGTTTACTTGTGTTACAGAAGGTGGTCAAAGCTATTGAACAGTTTTGTTGTCTATCTTGGCGACTCACTGACTCTTCGTCAGCTGCTGTGTATCTTGTTATGAAACATAGTGTCAAGAACATGAGTAATAGCATTGATAAATGATAATACATCTCACATTCAGAATGATCGAACTTGTTTAACCTTAGCTTGATCTCACAGATAACGGTAAACAAAAGATATGTTCTAATCGTGTCAGAGAAGAACAGCTGATGTTTGATGTGTGCTGACACAACAGAGTCTATGACACTTTAAGTATTAGCTGGATAATAACCAGAAGACCACAAAGGACCACAGGACTGCTCAGATTCAGGCTTAAGAACTTAAGTTCAGGATTTTAGAACAAGCCTAGTCTTGTTAGGCCAAATTGATAAGACCATCTCGATGTTATTGTAGTTCTCCACAGCTTTGACTAGTCTGGTGTTCTTTGCAGACGTTTGTCTTGATTATAGACTGATAACTATTGTTGATCTTATTATGCCCAGTGGTCTACCATCCATAACTTGTTTCAGATTAAAGATATGTTCTAAATATGAACAGGTTGTGACGCGTACCTATGAAGTGGTCAGAAGTGCGTTTGCTAGAAGAATCACTGAGATGAGTGAAGGCAGTGTGTGTTTGTGCACTGTTTGGACACAAGGTGGCAGTGTTGGCCTAGCCGTGGCTTTCTTAGCAAAACGATTTGTTTTGTTCCTTTAATACTTGTACAAAGTTAAAGGAAACCTATTGTGTGCTCCCCATGGCGAGTGTAAATGTATATCAGTCAGTTACATTTAGCTTATTGTAAAACACAGAGTTAGGAACAATTCCATTAACTTGTTCAAAACAGCCAAAGCGCCTCCTTATTGACCTTTGCCCTTGCGTCTCTTGATCACGTGGGTGCACCATGACGGAGGAGGGAAGTGCGTGAATGTAACATACATGCAAGAATGACAAATACTCACATACTGTATGTTCTTGTTTTCTGCTAAAGAAAGCTGCTGGATGCTTCTGCATGTTCAGTCCATTTGTCTGTGTAAATAGGACGTCTTTTAGATGCACAAAGCAGATATTTGTAAAAGCTCCTGAATAAATCTGATCCAGACTCTGTGTTTATGATTTAATAAAATGACTTTACTCATGTTTTGTCCCATTCTGTGGTAAACAGGTTTTGTCTCACACTGGAGCAGATGTAAAAGGTTTTCAGTCACTTGGCTGTAGATCATGTGAGGCTCATGTTAGACACACATGAAATCAATGTCATTTATATTTTTTCTCATTAGCATTGACTTATCTTGTTTAAAGTGTTTACTGCAAATCTGTAACAACTTAGAGAGATTCCATTTAGTTTTTTTTTTTTTTTTTCGATTTATTGCTGCAGCCCACTGGCGCCCTATGTCTTCATCAAAAATTAACAAAAAGCTCCAGGCTACAGCCATTTTACAAGTGAAATCAGTAAAAGTAACTTGTGTGTGTGTTTTTTATATGCGTGTTCTAATTGTAAAAAAGGCCAAATCCCGTGGAGAAGGTGCTATAGTTGTGTGAACAAAATGAACACCATGAGTAGTAAAGCTTTTTTAAAAACGAATCTAAAAACATCTTTAGACTTACATCAAGTAAATGAATTCGTAATATTAAGTATGTCAAATTCTGAGATTTCTCTTATCCTAAAAAATACTATTATTAGGATTGAGAGGACCACTTTCCAAGCTCGGGTCCTCTACCAGACCCAGGGAGCTTGAGGGTTCTGCGCAGTATCCTTGCTGTTCCTAGGACTGCACTTTTCTGGACTGAGATTACGGATGTATTTCCAGGGATCTGTTGTAGCCACTCATCCAGTTTGGGGGTCACGGCCCCCAGTGCACCGATCACCACGGGCACCGCTGTTGCCTTCACCTTCCAAGCCTTCTCCAGCTCTTCTCTGAGCCCTTGGTATTTCTCTAGTTTCTCATGCTCCTTTCTCCTGATAATACCATCGCTTGGTGTTGCCACATCCACCACCACGCTCTCCTCTGCTCTTTATCCACCACCACGATGTCTGGTTGGTTCACATTACCATTCTGTCTGTCTGTATCTGGAAGTCCCACAGGATCTTGGCTCGGTCATTCTCTATCACCTTGGGAGGTGCTTCCCACTTAGATCTTGGGGTTTCCAGTCCGTACTCGGCACAGATGTTCCTGTATACTATGCCAGCCACTTGGTTGTGGCGTTCCATGTACGCTTTCCCTGCCAGCATCTTACACCCTGCAGTTATGTGCTGGACCGTCTCAGGGGCCTCTTTGCACAACCTACACCTTGGGTCTTGTCTGGTGTGGTAGATCTGGATTTCTATGGCTCTGGTGCTCAAGGCCTGCTCCTGTGCAGCCAGGATGAGCGCCTCTGTGTTGTCCTTCAGCCCAGCCTGCACAAACCAAGGATTTCTTTAGATCAGGCACTTCATCCTCTCTCTATATATAATATATTTAAAATGTTCATATTTAAAGAATATATTTTTTATGTCTTAGACTGTTGCTTGGCAGTGTTTTATATTTGTTTAAAGTCAGTGTTCTATATTCAGCTCATTTGGCTTGTTTTCTAGTCAAATCTGAACTAAAATAGTTGTTTGGTCTTTTTTTCTGTTCTTATCATTAAATGAATAATAATAATAATAATAATAATAATAATAATAATAATAATAATGATAATGATAATGATAATGATAATGATAATAATAATAATAATAATAATAATATAATAATAATAATAATAATAATAATAATAATAATAATATTATTATTATATTATTATTATTATTATTATTATTACTTGGTAAGTAAATGTTTGAGAAATGTGAGTTGCAGTGTTTTCATACAAGCTGAATGAATGCATTATATTTTATAATTTTTAGTGTTCTTATTGTAAGGCATAGGTCTTTTAATGTGACTTTGTACGTAGTTTAGGGAGACGGATGCAGCGGTTCTACGACCTCATGGCCCTGTGCTATTGTTCTCCTGTCAGTGTGTGAAGTGTGTGTACATCCTCCATCAGCCACGGTCACACACTCACACCGACGTCTTCAGTGAAGCGTTACATGTGCAGGTGCAGGTGGAACTGACGTCTTAAGGTCCCATTGAAACATGTTTTTGACGCTCTATAAAACCAGCTTTAATCACAGTATTAACCAGTACAAATGATGTCAAATGTGTTTTTTTACCGTTCCAGACACTCAAAGCTCTTTAATCAATCAGGGAAGCACTCATCCTGTGTGTCTCCCATCTAAGCTCTGACCAGGTCCTGTCCTGCTTAGAAATTTGACAAAAAGATACGACTATAAGTAATTCTGCAGTGTTGTACTTTAAATTCAATGTGTTGTTGCTTTCAATCCATCAAATTGTATTAATGCATTAGATTATCTGCATTATTCCCTCGTTCCACCATCAGCAGTTACTGTGTGAAGCACTTTGTGATCTGTGTCTGTGAAAAGTACCTTAGTGTAGTCGTCAGAACAGGGGTAACCTGACAGAAGCTGCACTGATTGATCACATTTGTGTTATCATGACATTATGGAGACATTGTACAACACTAATCCATTTACATTCTGAATGAATAGAAATGTGTTCCTCATAAATGTGTCTGAACCTTTTTAATCAGACACCACAGAACTCTTTGTTATCACTTTCAGAGTTGTTTGCATCTAGAAGTGTCAGTTTTAATAGAATATCAGTGGAATTGATTTAATTTAGCAAATAACTTGACAGGGGCGGCTCGTCATTAGGGCGATAGGTGCGACGCACCGCCAACAAAAAGAGGAAAAAATGAGCAAGGAGTGTAGTTAACGTTGATCAAAACCGATTAAACTTGATTAAAATGCCTTTAAACATCATTGTCCAATCAGAGGAGCTTATTTTTGTCTGCCGGTACATAGTCCCGCCTCTTTTGGTGCGATCTCTGCCTGACTTCAAATCGCACCCGCTGCTTCCATTGAATCTAATGCAAGCGCGTTTTCAGCATGGTTTTTCTGCCCTTCAATGCAAACTAATGGGACTCACGGGTACAATTACATCAAGCACAATGGCAGAGATGCTTGTACTAGATTCTAGCTTTACAGCTAATTTACCTCTGTAGTCCTGGGAGGGGAGAGGGGAGGCACATTGGACATGTTTTTAGATGTAGGAGGAAACCGAAGTACCCGGAGGAAACCTACGCAGACAGGGAGAACATGCAAACTCCACATTGAAAAGCCCGGCGCCTGGGAGTCGAACCCAGGACCTTCTTGCTATGAGGCCAGAGCGCTAACCATGTCGCCCAAGAAACTGCCTGCTCACCGGCCTGTCCTAACGAGCAATAAAACAGCTGCAGTACATCCAGAACGCTGCTGCTCGAGTCCTGACCAGAACCAGGAAGTACCGTCACATTAGTCCTGACCAGAACCAGGAAGTACCATCACATTAGTCCTGACCAGAACCAGGAAGTACCATCACATTAGTCCTGACCAGAACCAGGAAGTACCATCACATTAGTCCTGACCAGAACCAGGAAGTACCATCACATTAGTCCTGACCAGAACCAGGAAGTACCATCACATTAGTCCTGACCAGAACCAGGAAGTACCATCACATTAGTCCTGACCAGAACCAGGAAGTACCGTCACATTAGTCCTGACCAGAACCAGGAAGTACCGTCACATTAGTCCTGACCAGAACCAGGAAGTACCGTCACATTAGTCCTGACCAGAACCAGGAAGTACCGTCACATTAGTCCTGACCAGAACCAGGAAGTACCGTCACATTAGTCCTGACCAGAACCAGGAAGTACCGTCACATTAGTCCTGACCAGAACCAGGAAGTACCGTCACATTAGTCCTGACCAGAACCAGGAAGTACCGTCACATTAGTCCTGACCAGAACCAGGAAGTACCGTCACATTAGTCCTGACCAGAACCAGGAAGTACCGTCACATTAGTCCTGACCAGAACCAGGAAGTACCATCACATTAGTCCTGACCAGAACCAGGAAGTACCGTCACATTAGTCCTGACCAGAACCAGGAAGTACCGTCACATTAATCCTGACCAGAACCAGGAAGTACCGTCACATTAGTCCTGACCAGAACCAGGAAGTACCGTCACATTAGTCCTGACCAGAAACCAGGAAGTACCATCACATTAGTCCTGACCAGAACCAGGAAGTACCGTCACATTAGCCTGACCAGAACCAGGAAGTACCGTCACATTAGCCTGACCAGAACCAGGAAGTACCGTCACATTAGTCCTGACCAGAACCAGGAAGTACCGTCACATTAGTCCTGACCAGAACCAGGAAGTACCGTCACATTAGCCCTGACCAGAACCAGGAAGTACCGTCACATTAGCCTGACCAGAACCAGGAAGTACCGTCACATTAGTCCTGACCAGAACCAGGAAGTACCGTCACATTAGTCCTGACCAGAACCAGGAAGTACCGTCACATTAGTCCTGACCAGAACCAGGAAGTACCATCACATTAGTCCTGACCAGAACCAGGAAGTACCGTCACATTAGTCCTGTCCTTAGGTCTTTACACTGGCTCCAGTGGCTCAGAGAATAGACTTTAAAACAGCTCTGCTTGTGTTTAAGTCTCTCCATGGACTAGCACCAAAGTACATCTCTGACATGTTAGTGCCTCTGAGGGTCTCTGAGGACCTCAGGGACCGGCCTCCTGCTGGTGCCCAGAATCAGGACTAAACACGGACCCAGAGTCAGGACTCAACATGGACCAGAGTCAGGACTAAACATGGACCAGAGTCAGGACTCAACATGGACCAGAGTCAGGACTAAACATGGACCAGAGTCAGGACTAAACGTGGACCAGAGTCAGGACTAAACGTGGACCAGAGTCAGGACTGAACATGGACCAGAGTCAGGACTAAACATGAGTCAGGCCTCGACTGTGACAATGTTTTAAATCTCTGCTCAAAACATTTCTTTTTATCTGTGCATATGACTGAAAAAGCATTGTCTGCACTCTTTTTTAAAGTAAATAATATGATGATTATATATTTTTTGTCTTGTAATTTTGATGCTTCTTTTCCTGCCCTGTAAAGCACTTTGAATTGCTTTGTGTATGAGTTGTGCTATACAAATACATGTGTCTAGCCTTGACTACATCTAAAACCAACTCATGAAACATGAGCGACCATTCTGTGGCCCAGGTTTGGTTTTCACAAGTTTAGAATCCTAAATCAGGCTCAGAATCTGCCCTTTCTGAACATCTGAGTCATTCTTATTAAGAGTTTGTTTTGTGAAATCTTTAATTTTCTAGTTCTATAAGAGGCAACATATCGTATTTGATAAAAACTGATGATATGAAACAACTGCATCAAAGATCTACAGAACGTTTTAAAATCATAAAGTTCTAAATACAAAGAACAAACCTTCTAGCATGTGTGGTGGTAGAGCTAACTGATCAAATATGACGACTGAGATGCCTTTGCAGAGTGAAAGGCTTTTCTGCTCAGTCTGTTCAGAGCGTTCCTTTTGTGTTGGCGACACAGTTAAAAGAAAGAATGGGTAAAGCATGAACTAAGTATTCTTATTTGTGATATTTTTGGAAAATAAAAAATAAATATTTCTTTAAAAATAAGTCAACATAATCCTGAAGTCTAACATTTCATGAGAAGTAGTTTCATCTCCATTAAAAATAGAAAATACGTCTTAAAATGTATTTTTTCACAAGATTTATTTCTTGATTTTCTCTTATTATTGAGAACATATTGCTTCATTCAAGACAAATAAAGAAAAAGAGGAAAAATGTCTCATTGCAGTTTTTTTTTTCTTTTTTCAAGCAAGCAGAGATAGTGACAGGACTTAGACTGTACAAGATGTTTCTGATGCAGGTGGTCCAGTAGTTCTGCGAGTGTGTTCTTCTGTTTTTAACACGCTGTAGTCCAGCTCTGCCTCTGATCCAACAACACAACTTAGAGCCAAACATTCTTCAAACTTCTTCCCACCTAAAGTTTGGGAACAGGTTGTTTGTTTGCTGGGCTCCTGCTGCAGCCTCTGATCCTGTCCATCCCAGTGTTCGGACTGTGTGCTGCTGTAAAAGACACTTAACATTTGTCTGAAAGAACCTTCACTGTTCAGCTTGGCCCTCATCACCTCAAGGTTCAATTTCGGCTCAAATCTATTTGAATTTAAAAATCTTCTTTGAATAGATCAAGTCGGTCCAGTCCTGTCTCTGTATAGTGCAAATGCAGGTCTTACAGTGAAAAAATTCTAAACCTGAAATTGATACGTATAATATACACATATTTTTATTCCAAAATGAATGTCTTATTATCTCTACATCCCTGAAAAGGCCTTGAACAACAATACAAACTGTCAGTATTCTAAAGACATTTTTGACCAATCAGGGTTCATTTCCTCTAATTTAGTGCATTTTAGATCAATGTGTTAAGGTTTCATGTCAGAAGAAGGGCAAATATAATACTGTTGAGCCAATAAGAAAAATTATAATTAAATCCCTGGTGTGGGTGTGTCCTTCCTCTTGTCAGTTATTACTAAACTTTGTCTATTTGTTAAAAGTAAACGTGATTGCACAAGTTTAGAGAACATCAGATCTGTCTTGTGACTTGGCCATAGTCTACATTCTGTGAAACAATTTAATGCTCACAAGAAATGAAAGGTGACAGACACCTCACTAAAATGTGACTTGAAAGTTGAGGCACCTGATTTTAAGTCTATTTAAACCTGCTTACAACCCTTTGCACATAGTTATTAATATCCACAATAAAACATTTTGGCTTCAAATATGTTTCAGAAACCTGAGGTGGACCACCTAAGCACAGCCAATCAGAATACTGCTTTTCCGTCTAAGAAACGGTTTATTGATAGATTCAGATGATACACAACAGAATCATTTTTGTCTCAAAAAGCAACTTTTGTAGTTGACTCTTTGGTGAAAAGACTATTTTAATTAATTACACACAAAAGGTTCTTCCAACTTGAATAAAGTCACTGCTCTATGAAGAGCTGCAAAGAGGAATAATGTGGAAGGAAAAAAACAGAAATAGATTCAAAGCTAGTTTAATATCATTTAAAAAGAGGCAGCTCCAACACTGGAGACTTCTATAACAGAAGACAACTCACAGTTTGTATGTGGTACAGCTAAAACTGCCCTGTGTGATCACAAAGTGCTTTAGAGATGGATGTGTGGCTCTGATGAACTAGATTGTTACATACACTGTATGTTCATGAATCTGCTGAATACAAAGCACAGAACAGGAGAAACTGTGCCTCCTTCTGCTACATCACACTCCCACTCAGTTCACATGACCTTTGACCCTCACAAACCTTTTTCAGATCAGCAAATTCATCAATGGCATTATAGATCTTTGGAGTTAGCCACAGTTTCTCTCAGAAACGTGTCTTGAGTCACACATGTTGTCATCTGCACCACTCTTACTTAACTGTTTAGGTGTTTACAGGATCTGTTGTTATTGGCCGTGGTGATACCAAAGTTTGCTCTGCTAATGTTGATTTACTTTCAGAGACAAAACACACACACAACATCTCATCCAGCTCCAGTCCTGACCAAGCCCAGCTCCCTGCTCCTGAGGAAATGACCCCAAAACAGGACGAAACTCACTCTGGACTTACACTTACTCATGTGTGCCGCTGAAGAAGGATCAGTCTGGTTCAAATCCTTATACAGTTCATCTATCTGATCTGGTCTAGTGTGGTCTTTGAGAGTGTGAACACGAGATCGAATGAAACCACATTATTGAGTTATTTACAGCCGACTCAAAGGCAAAGCTGTTACATGGCAGCTCATGACAGCATGTCAGAATGGGCCCGTGCTGGGCGGTGGACAGTGGCTGGACAGGCGGGGGTCAGGCCCACAGGATGAAACCCGTCATTAGGAGCCAGGGAAAGACCACTCTCACTCGGGGGGCTTTGTCCTGGGGCGGGACGAAGCTGCTGGGCCTTTTAGAGCGTCACATAACATGGCCCCGGGTGCTCTTTGTGCTCACTCAAAGGGCTGCTGAGGCTGGGGGCGGGGGGGCTTTCCCTCTCAGGAAAGTCAAGATACATGTTTGAAATATATTGTTCAAAGCAGAACAATGCAAGAAATCAAAGTGTAAAAGTTCTGCTCAAACCTGAAGCTGAGACTTGTTTGTCACTGTGGGGCTGCTCAGATAAAGGTTTATGTTCCACTGGAGCTTTGAGAGGACGCACGTGTGGGGGTGGCTCCTGGTCCTCTCAAGGCTCAAATGGACAACATGAGCACCACTGACTTTTGGACAAAGTGGATCAAAATGTTGCACTTGGTTCTAAAGTCTACATCATTATGTGTCCAGCTGTAACAGTGTCTATGAAAACAACACTGCTAATGTTGTTAATCAACATAATAAACCAATCATGAGGAAAAAGACAAAAGTTTAAGTCTCAATAAGAAAACACAGCAGTGTTTTGTAAACTGAAGTCCCATCCTTCATTCCTGAGTGTGACCTGCAGGGGGCATGGTTCTGCTTTCACAAGGAGCTGAAGTTCCTGTTAGAACAAAATGCAGTGTATCTTTTGAAGTATTATTTAGGTGAACAAACTAAAGGAACAGCTGTCTGTCATGTTCAGACACGGCTGAATGTCAAACCACCAGACTAATGAAGAAGTCTTTTTGACTTTCTCCTCTTATCTAAGAAAAAAAGATCTAAAGCTCTTTGAAACATTTTGTAGATCTTAAAGATGTTTTTTTTTTTTACAAACAGCAAAGTGACACTTTGGGACAGTATAGTTTTGCAATTACAATATACTGTACTTTTAGGTGGAAACAACAAACTTTACACATTTGCAACAACAGCAGTGTGTTTGATGTCGTCTTTTTGTTCAAATTCTGTATAGTTTGAATAAACTTTACACTTTAACCTTAAAGTGTAAAGTTTATTCAAACAATAGATTTATATATAATAGGTTTATTATTGCTTACATGAAAACATTCCTAAATCAGAGCCTTTCTTTAAAGCTGCACTAACTTGATCTTTTCCATCAAAATGCAACGTCTGGAACCATGGAGTCGATTTCTTCCTTGCAGCTAAAGGCAGCGCTCTGATTGGCTGTGCTTAAGTGCTCCATTCCAGTTTCACTTTGCTGTTTGTAGACCAGTGTTTTTAACCCTTTACCATTCAAGCCTATTTTCCCCAAAACTCATGCTATGTCCGAATAGTTCAAATAGGAAGGAATAGGAGCTTCTGCTCCTTCAGCCTTGATAAGAACTGTCTGAGTGGTGGTGCAGGTAGGAGCTAGGAGCTTGTATGCTAGGCTCCTTCCGAATTCATCAATTATCCCCGTAGCCACTAGCCACTTAAGCCCAAACCGGATGCACGTGACCACACGCCATATTAAGAGCCGTTCGAATTGAGCAACTGGGAGTTAGGAGTTAGGAGCTAGGAGCCTCTATGCTAACTAACTTGGCTCCTTTAGCATAGGAACCTCTGATGCTAACTTACTGCCGGTAAGGAGTTAGTGGACATCCCACAATGCACTGCGCAGCTCGCTCCGCAAATAAATGGATATTTATGACAATATATGATCTGTGAATGATGAGTTTGTAATGAATGAAAAGTTTTACTGCCTCAGACTTTAGACACAAAACAATTCTGTGCATAAAACAGACTTAATAAACTTTAAAAAATAGCCTATAAGGTTTTACTGCCACATCACCTTCACTAAATGTATTGCCGCATCTCTTAACACTATTTACGCGTGAAGAAGCCACAGGCTCATTTGCATAAAGTCCGCGCTGGCAGCGAAAAGTGGAGACACGCTGCTGCTGCTGCTGCTGCTGCTGCTGCTGCTGCAGGCAAAGAAGAATTACTGTAATATATTTTGTCTTTTCTCTCACAGTTTGATGACGGTGAGTCTGTTATATTTATTCTGTCCTGTGCTGTGCATATATAGGCCTACTGTTTATGATGAAAAGTGTTGTTGAAGCTTGGTGTTTAAACTTTTCACAAAGATGGCTCAGTCTGAGGTTTATTGCAGTATTTTTATTTAACAGCAGCAGATTCATGAACAAATGCGTTGTTTCTGTAACTGTCATGTTATTCATATCAGCGCAGTAGGTGCGTGTTTTGTAGTCCGCTGGTGGATGTTGTAGTTTTTCATAAACAGCTGTAGAGTCGCGTCATTTCCCTCGTTGTTTCCCGCCGCTGGTTAGGACGTTCGGATTCACCAAACAGAGCTAAGAGCTATTCTCTCAGCTGTCTAGTGCTCTTACTGTTGACCTCGTGGCGACCTCCACTGGTAAGGAGCTAGAGGCTAGGAACTAGAAGCTAGTGGCTACAAATTAGGGCTATTCGGAACCAGGGCTAGTTCCTTTAGCAAAAGGAACTTCTGATGCTAACTTACAGCCGGTAAGGAGCTAGGAGGTATCCCACAATGCACTGCACAGACCACTCAGAAAATGAATAAACATGTATGGCATTTTAAGATCTCTGAATGATGAGTTTGTAATGAATGAAAAGTTTCACTGCCTCAGCCGTTAGACTCGCAATGCAATTCTTCACTAGATTCATTCTCACATCACTTTACATCATTTACGTCTGAAGAAACAAACGTAAAGCCACAGGCTCACTGGCATGCTGTTTCATCTGCTGGTTAGGACGTTCGGAACCAGGAACCCGGAGCTACATATTAGTCCTGTTCAAATCCAGGGTCCATACTGAAACTTTTCCTAATGCCCTATTGGCATGTCATCATATTTACCTACGGATCATGTCAATTGTAATAATTACAGACGTCCTCATGTAATTCTAGTCCTGTGTGAATGTGTTTGTCTGAGCTTTCTATCTGAGAACTCTTTAGAAATTAATTAATAATGACTCTGTGGCCTTCTTTGCCTTAAGATACAAAACACTACTCTTTATGAAAAACTACAACACCCACAAGGACTACAAAAAACTACCAGGACTACAAAAAATTACAAGGACTACAAAACACAACAAAACATTACAAGGACTACAAAACACTACAAAGACTACAAAACATTTCTAGGACTGCAAAACACTACAAAACATTACAAGGACTACAAAACACTACAAGGACTACAAAACATTACAAGGACTTCAAAACATTACAATGAGTACAAAACATTACAAGGACCACAAAACACTACTCTTTATGAAAAACTACAACACCCACAAGGACTACAAAACACTATAAGGACTACAAATATTACAAGGACTACAAAACATTATAATGACTACAATACACTACAAGGACTACAAAATATTACAAGGACTACAAAACACTACAAGGACTACAAAACACTACAAAGACTACAATACACTACAAGGACTACAAAATATTACAAGGTCTACAAAACATTACAAGGACTACAAAACATTATAATGACTACAATACACTACAAGGACTACAAAACATTACAAGGACTTCAAAATATTACAAGGACTACAAAACATTACAAGGACAACAAAACATTACAAGGATTACAAAACACTACAAGGACTACAAAACATTACAAGGACTACAAAACATTACAAGGACTACAAAATATTACAAGGACTACAAAACATTACAAGGACTACAAAACACTACAAGGACTACAAAATATTACAAGGACTACAAAACATTACAAGGACAACAAAACATTACAAGGACTACAAAACATTACAAGGACTGCAAAACACTACAAGGACTACAAAACATTACAAGGATAACAAAACATTACAAGGACTACAAAACATTACAAGGACTGCAAAACACTACAAGGACTACAAAACATTACAAGGACAACAAAACATTACAAGGACTACAAAACATTACAAGGACTGCAAAACACTACAAGGACTACAAAACATTACAAGGACAACAAAACATTACAAGGACTACAAAACATTACAAGGACTGCAAAACACTACAAGGACTACAAAACATTACAAGGACTACAAAACACTACAAGGACTACAAAACACTACATCACGCGCACACTCACATGTCCATCACGTGCACGTGAGGGACCAACCAACCACCGATCACAACTACCAACCACAACCACCAACCACCGACCACAACCACCACCACCCACAACCGACAACCAACCAACAACCACAACTAACAACCAACCACCGACCACAACCACCAACCACGGATCACAACGACCAACCACCAACCACAACCAACCACGGATCACAACCACCAACCACAACCAACCACGGATCACAACCACCAACCACAACCAACCACGGATCACAACCACCAACCACAACCAACCACCGATCACAGCTACCAACCACAACCACCAACCATAACCACCAACCACAACCAACCACCGACCACCACCACCAACCATAACCGACAACCAACCACCGACTACAACCACCAACCACAATCAACCACAACCAACAACCAACCACCAACCACAACCAACCACCGATCACAACCACCAACCACAACCAACTACCGATCACAACCACAACCACCAACCACTTCCAACCACGATCACAACTACCAACCATAACCACCAACCACAACCAACCACCGACCACAACACCAACCACAACCAACCACCGATCACAACCACCAACCACAACCACCAACCACAACCAACCACAGACCACAACCACCACTACAGCTCGGAAACACATAGAATTTTACATACTATCATGAATGTTGTTATAGAGATGTGCAAATAGTGGATATTGAGTTGATTGGAAAAACTAATCATCTAAAATTGAGTAGAAACATTTTCATCCATTAGAATTGGT
This sequence comes from Mugilogobius chulae, assembly GCA_038363315.1. Taxonomy (NCBI): domain Eukaryota; kingdom Metazoa; phylum Chordata; class Actinopteri; order Gobiiformes; family Gobiidae; genus Mugilogobius; species Mugilogobius chulae. The sequence continues at coordinate 4,959,668 of CM076413.1, read as the reverse complement.
ATCATTGGTCTCATTGGTGTCTTAAAATGTGTCTTCTTTTTTAACATTTCAAAATATTGTTTACCTGCAATTTTAGTGTGAGGCTCTGGGGCGGTCCACCTGAGGCATCCGTCACTCAGTGAGGCTCCAAAGCGGTCCACGTGAGAGAGCTGTAGTTCTGTTAGGCTCCACCACTTCCGGTGTCTGCAGACCTGCTACAGTTTGCGTACAGACAAAATAGGAGCACTGAGGACACCATCTTCTTTGCTTTGAACTGCATCTACAGCCACCTGGACTCTTGTCACTCTGCTGCTAGGATGTTGTTTTTTTGACTATAGCTCTGCTTTTAATTCTCTTGTACCAGCCAGACTTGTCCAAAAACTCAAGTCTTTAGGTTTGGGTGATGCCATTTGTAAATGGATTTTTAGCTTTTTAACGGGAAGATCTCAAAAAGTGAAAATAGATGGTAGCCTTTCGGAGGTAATGTACACAAGCACAGGCTCGCCTCAGGGATGCATTTTGAGTCCCATGTTATTCACTCTCTACACTTATGACTGTGTGGCTTCCTTTGATACTAATGTTCAAATTGTGGAAGAGTGTAAATTTCTTGGTTTGACCTTGTCTAAAGACCTGACTTGGAGCAAAAACACAACTAACATTGTAAAAAAGTCTCGACAGCGTTTCTTCTTTTTGCGGAAACTTGGAGAATTCACCCAGAACTCTAAGATTCTGCTGAACTTCATGTGAGCTCTGTCACTGTGTAAAAAGAGAGCTCTTTATAAAGTGGTTCGTTCGGCCAGGAGAATTGTGCACAGTGACCTGTCTGTTGATTGACTGATTTATTGATTTCACAGTGTCATTGTGTTATTGTGCCAGTTTGTGTCTGTGTTTCTTGTTTGTTTGGTTATGTCCATGAGCACTGAGCTTCTTTTTGCACTGTCTTTTCCAATGTGGTTTTTAACGACAAATGGCAAATAAACTACCTACCTGCTGTACCTACCTGAGGGATCTGTAGCTCTATGAGGCTCCGGGACAGTCCACCTGAGGGATCTGTAGTTCTATGAGGCTCCGGGACAGTCCACCTGAGGGATCTGTAGCTCTGTGAGGCTCCGGGACAGTCCACCTGAGGGATCTGTAGCTCTGTGAGGCTCCGGGACAGTCCACCTGAGGGATCTGTGAGGCGATTTAGTCGATGAAAAGCTTGGTAGTGAAAGTTAGTGATAAAAGAGCTGTCCTGGGCCATTAGGGAGAGACACGTCTTTAACACTTGTTACAATGAAACAAAGGAGATTCCTTCAGTGCAGTGTGTGTTAAATGTTGGAGATGTATGTGTTAAGTCTGAACCCCCCCTTGTGACCTTTGACCCCCGCCCTGACCCCCAGTGCTGCGGACAATCCAGCAGCACAAAGCCTTTCTCTAAACCCTGAGCACGGCAGATTAAAGACAGACCATTCTTCACTGCTGAGTCCTGCTTCCACACGGCACGAGCCGGACGAAGACAGGGACAGGACGAAGACAGGGACAGGACGAAGACAGGGACAGGACGAAGATAGGGACAGGATGAAGACAGGGACAGGACGAAGACAGGGACAGGACAAGGATAGGGACAGGATGAAGATAGGGACAGGACGAAGACAGGGACAGGACGAAGACAGGGACAGGACGAAGACAGGGACAGGACGAAGACAGGGACAGGACAAAAACAGGGACAGGACGAAAACAGGAACAGGACGAAGACAGGGACAGGACGAAGACAGGGACAGGACGAAGACAGGGACAGGACGAAGACAGGGACAGGACGAAGACAGGGACAGGACACAGACAGGGACAGGACGAAGACAGGGACAGGACGAAGACAGGGACAGGACGAAGACAGGGACAGGACGAAGACAGGGACAGGACACAGACAGGGACAGGACGAAGACAGGGACAGGACGAAGACAGGGACAGGACGAAGACAGGGACAGGACGAAGATAGGGACAGGACAGAGGCAGCGACAGGACAGGGACAAAGACAGAGACAGGACAAAAACAGAGGTAGGACAGGGACAGGATGAAGACAGGGATAGGACGAATAGGATGAAGGGATGAAGGGATAAAGGCAGGACAGGGACAGAGGCAGGGACAGAGACAGGACAAAAACAGAGGCAGGACAGGGACAGGACAGAGACAGGACAGGGACAGGACAGAGACAGGACAGGGACAGGACAGAGACAGGACAGGGACAGGACAGAGACAGGACAGGGGCAGGACAGGGCCATCACGCCTCTCTTGGGTTTAGTTTTGCGAGCATGCAGCAGGACACTGGGTGTTTGTCTCTGTGCAGGTCCTGAGGCTGTTCTGTTTCTTCTGTCCTGAGTCTGTTCTGTTTCTTCTGTCCTGAGTCTGTTCTGTTTCTTCTGTCCTGAGTCTGTTCTGTTTCTTCTGTCCTGAGTCTGTTCTGTTTCTTCTGTCCTGAGTCTGTTCTGTTTCTTCTGTCCTGAGTCTGTTCTGTTTCTTCTGTCCTGAGTCTGTTCTGTTTCTTCTGTCCTGAGTCTGTTCTGTTTCTTCTGTCCTGAGGCTGTTCGTGTGCTGCTTATTGCTGGTCTCACATTCTAGAACTCTCGTCAGTTGTAAGCCTGATTGGGACAAGAGGCACTTTTATCCTTCTAAAAACACTCGACTTTACCATGAAATATTTAAAAAAATATTCCACTAGATTAAAATTTCGAAGTGACTGGATCCCTCAGGTGGACGCCCGGAGCCTCACAGAGCTACAGATCTCTCACGTGGACCGCCCCAGAGCCCCACAAAGCGACAGATCCCTCAGCCTCACACTAAAATTGCAGGTAAACAATATTTTGAAATGTTAAAAAAACATGACAAATTTGAACAATGAGTGAGTGCAAAAATTCTAATGGATGAAAATGTTTCTACCCTATTTTAGATGATTTGTTTTTCCTTTGTAACCATAATCATATTATCTCAAAGCAGTTTTTTCACAATATACTCAATATCCACTATTTGCACATCTCTATAAGGTGGAGGTGTGGCAGCTATCGCTCACTCTAGTTTACTTCTCTGCCCAAAAACTAGTAATGTATCTAACTCCTTTGAAAGCCTCACACTCCCAAGTGGAAAAAACAAAAAGGTGTGTTATTTATAATAATTTATCCACCTCCTGGTCCTTATTCTGAGTTTCTAACCGAATTTTCAAACTTTATATCAGGCCTGGTATTAGACTGGACAAAATAATTATACTCGGAGACTTCAATATTAAAATAGACCTGAACGATGATTGCCTTAGTAAAGCTTTCAGCGCTCTTCTAAATGACATTGGTTTCACCCACAATGTAAACAAACCAACACACTGTCACAAGCACACTTTAGATCTTGTCCTTACATATGGTTTAGAGATCAGTGATTTAAATGACCCAGATGAGGATAGGCTTAATCCCAATATAAGTGACCAATTTGTTGACAAAACCATGGACTCTTTGAAAACTGCTCTTGACACTGTAGCTCCCTTAAAACATAAGTCCGTTAGGCCAAGACAATCTTCTCCATGGTATAATGAAGAACTGCGTGCACTTAAACAAAAGGTTAGGAAATTAGAACGACCGTACCGCAGATCGCACACTGAGCAGTCTCTAGAAGCATGGAAAACCTGCCTCCTGTCATATAAACAGGCTCTGCGTACGGCCCAAACCAGATACTATTCAAATCTAATAGAAGTAAATAAAAATAATCCTAGGTTTCTATTTAACACTGTATCCAGGCTGACCAACTGCCACAGTGCAGTAGAACCATCAATCCCAGTTACTCTCAGTTCTGAGGATTTTTTGACATTTTTTAATAATAAAATAATCAATATTAGAGATAAAATAGATGAAGTCACTCCTGCTATTAGCACTGAACAAATCCAAGCTGTAAAAGTAGGGTCTCATTTAAACCAACCTGTAATATTAGACAACTTGTTTCTCTTAGTAAAGCAGATTTAATTTCAGCTTTTAAGTCTTCTAAAACCTCAACTTGTATTTTAGACCCAATCCCAAGTAGGCTTCTCAAAGACACTCTCCCTCTGATAATAGATCCTATTCTTAGTATAATAAATACCTCATTAAAAAGTGGCTATGTTCCACAGTCTTTTAAATATGCTGTAATTAAACCTCTTTGAAAAAGCGAAACCTTGATCCTGAAGTTTTAGCCAATTATAGACCTATTTCAAATCTTCCCCAAAATACTTGAGAGAGTTGTAGGTAAACAGCTCTGTCGCCACCTACAGGAGAATAATTTATTTGAAACATTCCAGTCTGGTTTTAGAGCTCATCATAGTACGGAAACAGCTCTTCTTAAAGTCACAAATGATTTGTTATTAGCTGCTGACAACGGACTGATCTCAATCCTGGTTCTGCTGGATCTCAGCGCAGCGTTTGATACGATTGATCACAATATTTTACTGCAGAGATTAGAATGTGATGTAGGTGTCAGAGGAACTGCTCTGAGCTGGTTTAAATCCTATTTAACCGATAGGTATCAGTTTGTTAATGTAAACCAAAGTCCTCACAATGTTCTAAATGAACCTGCGGTGTGCCACAGGGCTCTGTACTTGGTCCAATTCTTTTTACTCTCTATATGCTGCCGCTAGGTAACATTATCAAAAAGCATGGCATTGACTTCCACTGTTATGCAGATGACACTCAGCTGTACTTATCAATGAAACCAGATCAGACTGGTCAAATAGAAAGACTCAGTGCCTGTGTGAAGGATATAAAAACCTGGATGAGCCTTAACTACCTACTCCTTAATCCTGATAAAACAGAAGTGATTTTACTCGGCCCTAAACACCTGCGAGACTCTCTAACTGAGCAGATAATCACACTGGACAATGTCAGTGTAGCCTCCAGCTCGACTGTAAGAAACCTTGGAGTCTTATTTGACCAAGAGCTCTCATTCAAAGCACATATTAGCCAAGTGTGCAAAACTGCCTATTTTCACTTGCGAAATATTGCCAAAATTAGAAATCCACTGCCTAAAAATGATGCTGAAAAACTAATCCATGCCTTTGTCACGTCCAGGTTAGACTACTGTAACTCCCTGCTTGCAGCGTGTCCTAAAAGCTCAACAAAAAGTTTTCAATTAGTTCAAAATGCAGCAGCAAGAGTACTAACGGTACTAAAAAATGAGAACACATTACCCCAGTACTAAAAGATCTTCACTGGCTTCTGTTGAGTCTAGAGTCAAATTTAAAATTCTTCTTCTAACCTATAAAGCTTTAAATGACTTGGCCCCTTCTTATATCAAAGATGAAATAACTCCTTATCATCCTAACCGTTCACTTCGCTCTCAAGATGCTGGACTTCTGGTGGTTCCTAGAGTCTCTAAAAGCACAATAGGAGGCAGAGCTTTAGCTATCAAGCCCCTGGTTCTGGAATCAGCTCCTGCTCATGTCAAAGACGCTGACACAGTCTCTACATTTAAGATTAGGCTCAAAACGTTCCTCTTCGGATTAGCTTATGATCAGGTCAGTTAGGAACAGACTCTAAACCCACAGTTCTAGTCAGGCTGCCCTAGGAGCAAATATACTGGGGAAAGTCTGTCCTCTCACTTTGACTTTCTTGTAAAGAATAATAAATTACAGTTCATCTCTAGTCTGTTCTTTGCTATTCACTCGTTGTCCCCTGTCCACTCCCTCTCGGGGAGTGTAACTTTTCAGATGCTGCTGTTCCCGTGACGTGGGCCGGACCACTGATTCCTGGACCTCCGCCCCACCTCCCTCTCCAGGATTGGCCTGTCCTGGTCCTGCTAGACGAGTCGTTTCCCTCTGCTTATGGACTCTGGCTCACAAACATAAACTCTACAACTTTAGTCTTAGTTACATCTACAGCCTGTCGTCCATGGGAGTGGATCCCTTCTTCACTGTGGTTCTCCTCCAGGTTTCTCTTTTTCCCTTAGGGTTTTTTTGAGTTTTCCCTGCCGAGAAGGAGGGTCTAAGGACAGAAGGAGGGTCTAAGGACAGGGGATGTTCTGGACAATCATTCATCTGCTTTACTAATAATCTGCTTTGACATGCTTGATCAAATATTTCATTGAATATGTATGTTTATTTTGATTTCGTATTATTCATGTTTGCTAAATTAATAATCTTGGGAAGTCCTCAGAGACGACTGTTGTTGTGATTTTGGGCTATACAAAAATACATTGATTTGATTTGATTTGAACCACCAACCACAACCACCACTACAGCTCGGAAATACATAGAATTTTACATACTATTATGAATGTTGTTATATAATCAAATCAATTTATTTTTGTATAGCCCAAAATCACAACAACAGTCGTCTCTGAGGACTTCCCAAGATTATTAATATGAGCAAATATGAAAATAGAAAAAAAAAAAAAAAAAAAAAAAAAAAAAAAAAAAAAGGTTGTGATTTGTGGTTGGTTGTGGTCGGTGGTTGATGCCTTGTTGTGATTGGTGGTTTGACTGAGTAAGTTTCTCTACAGGAATCATATTGTTCCACTGTAACAGACTCCCACAAAATAATTATAAATATCAGCCATGGTAAGCCAGTAAACTTTTTATTTAAACGTACAGAAACAAAGTGGGCTAAAAATGTAAAAAACATGTAGTTTATGCTGAATGTGTACACTGACCTGGTCCTTGAGCTGCAGGTCATGGGGTGCACGTGAGGGACATGAGCGTGCAGTGAGGGACATGAGGTGCCGTGAGGGACATGAGTGTGCACGTGAGGGACATGAGTGTGCACGTTAGGGACGAAGCGTGCACTGAGGGACAAAGTGTGCACGTGAGGGACATGAGCGTGCACGTGAGAGACATGAGCGTGCACGTGAGGGACATGAGGTGCACGTGAGGGACATGAGCGTGCACGTGAGGGACATGAGTGTGCACGTGAGAGACATGAGCGTGCATGTGAGGGACTGAGTGTGCACGTGAGGGACGTGTGAGCGTGCAGTGAGGGACACGAGCGTGCACGTGAGGGACATGAGCGTGCACGTGAGGGACATGAGTGTGCATGTGTGGGCATCAGGGACAGAAGGGAGTTGTTGTGCTGTGGAAAATAGAAACTGGACCACTCCATCTTGCGTATGTGCTGGTAGAAGGTCAGAGGTCAGAAGTCAGGGCGAAGGGAGAATTCCGGGCTGCATGCCGACAGATCAGGTTTCAGGGGAGGGGCCCCGGGGCCTGGGACGGGAGCCTGTTGGAACACATTTCACAAACAAGATCATAGCACAACTTCAGACTCTTCGTCTGTTTGTGTGTGAATCACACATCATCAGTGTTTATGAAAGCACAACCCACCACCCCCCACCTGACCCAGGACCACAGAGAGACCAGGGACCACAGAGACCACAGAGAGACCACGAGAGACCACAGACAGACCACAGAGAGACCAGGAGCCACAGAGAGACCACAGAGAGACCACAGAGAGACCACGGACAGACCACAGACAGACCACAGAGAGACCAGGGACCACAGAGAGACCACAGAAGATCACAGAGAGACCACAGACAGACCTCAGACAGACCACAGACAGACCACAGAGAGACCACGGACAGACCTCAGAGAGACCACAGAGAGACCAGGACAGACCACAGAGAGACCTCAGAGAGACCACAGAGAGACCACAGAGAGACCTCAGACAGACCACAGAGAGACCACAGAGAGACCACAGAGAGACCACAGACAGACCACAGACAGACCCAGAAGACCACAGACAGACCACAGAGAGACCACGGACAGACCTCAGAGAGACCACAGAGAGACCACAGACAGACCACAGAGAGACCACGGACAGACCTCAGAGAGACCACAGAGAGACCTCAGACAGACCACAGAGAGACCACAGACAGACCACATAGAGACCACAGAGAGACCACAGAGAGACCACATAGAGACCTCAGAGAGAATACAGAGAGACCAGGGACAGACCACAGAGAGACCACAGATAGACCACAGAGAGACCACAGAGACCTCAGAGAGACCTCAGAGAGACCACATAGAGACCTCAGAGACCACAGAGACCACAGACAGACCACATAGAGACCACAGAGAGACCACAGAGAGACCACAGAGAGACCACAGAGAGACCTCAGAGAGACCTCAGAGAGACCACAGACTGACCACAAACGAGACCACAGAGAGACCACGGACAGACCACAGAGAGACCACAGACAGACCACATGGAGATGAGGACAGACTCAATGATGGCCGTGTAGAGCTGCAGCTTGGTCTTTTTCAGCTTAAGGTCTTGTCTGAAGGTGGAGTCGAGGAAGAGTCCACAATGGTGATGGAGAACCACGATCATCTCCACTGTCATCTGAGCTCTGGAGAAGTTCCTCACAAACACAGCGTCTCCCCGAGAGCCACTCTAACGAGGGTTAAACTCTCTCACGTGTACACACTCAGCACTAAGCCTCTATTGTTGCACATAATGATCATTAATGAAGATGTGGCCCTGCCCTCCAGAAGCTCCCAGGGAGCCTGGACGGATCAGCACAGCTGTGTTTCTATTGTACTTGCCCACAGCGCTGAAAAATAACACTGTCCCAGGCCTGGCTCTGTGCCGGAATTTATTGTATTTACTTTGCTAGGCGTAAAGAAGCAACTGTTGCCCAAATTGGGAGGAGAGTGTGAAAGGTGACAAGAGCAGGGTCAGTGTCAGCAGGAACAGGGGCTGTGAGTGCACGTGTGACACTATGTACATGTACATGTGTGTGGGGGGCAGTTAAAACATAGGTCCTGTAGTGTAGTGTGCTCTATGTTGTCTCTTCCACAGTTTGCCCAGTCTATGTTGGCTTTAGTGTAGATCATGTCTAAATAACAATAGTTTTCTGAAGATAACTGTTCTCATGGTGGTGGACGTGCACAGGCCCCTGTTGGACATGGGCCCTGGGGACATACTGGTGTGAAATGGGGGCCTCCTCTGCTCTCTGACCAACACCTGGGATCACTTTATTAACCCTGAGCTGTGGTGACCTCTGAGGCCCTGCGAGGGGGAGTGCAGGAGCTCGTGTACTCGTCAGAGCCTTTGAAGAGGTGAGCAGTGCCCCAGTATCTGAGCTCACTTCGCAATGACTTTAGCAGGAGCGTGACCTCTGCTGACCTTTGGAGCCCTGCCCCTGGGCCCACAGCTGCTCTTACTATTGGTTCTCCATGAGCAGGGCCATGGGCCCAGGACAGGCGAAAGAGCCCAGCTAAGGTCAACTGTTGGTCAGGAGTTTTATTGGAGAGAGCGTAGAGGCACTTGGACCACCGTGTGAGCTGTAACTACTGCAGAGTTCAGCACAACTACCACTCTGCACACCAGCACTGTGGCTACACCAGGATCAGATTGTGCCACTTTGGACCTTTTTGAGCTGTACGAGCATTTCTATAGGGTTACCTACATGAGGAAATGATGTCATTCACACATACGTTTTTGAATAAAAAAAAAATAAAAAAAAATATATATAAAAAAAAAAAAAAAAAAAAATAAAAAAAAAAAAAAAAAATATATATTATATATATATATATTTTTTTTTATATATATATTTTTTTTTTTTTTAAAGACTGATCTCAGCAAAAAGAGAATGTTTGTGGCACTGTAAGACAAACAACAGTTTATCATCTCTCATTTTAACCTCCATTTATGGATTGTTTTGGGGGAATGTGATGAACTCATGCTTTATAAAATCTGACATTTTTAGGGTACTGTGCTTACTTTTATAAGTGTCAACAAATAAAGCTCTTCTGTGTTTTCTTTCTCTTTTACATTCTCACTTCTTCAGTCCTTCAACTTTGTGAAGATCTGTTCAGTGTCACTGCTTCATACTGGACCATTCCAATTGCACCTTATTAATGATGGCATCACTTCATGTTGTTTCTTGATCTGCTTATTATCTCCACTGCTCACTCTTCTCAGCAGCCATCATGACCTTTGACCTTAAAATGCATCCCCTTTGGCATTTTTAAACCAAACAGTGTGAGAAGGTGAAAGAGCTCCAATGCTTCCAGCTGAACTCCAGCGTTGAGTTGTACTATTTAAGTATCAGAGTATTTGTAGTGTAGTGTCCAGCAGGTGAACAAGTAGCACATGTAAAGATCGAAGAAATGAAAGTCCAGAGCTCACAGCCTTAAGTTCGTGGTTTTTACACCAACATTAGACTCAAAAAACTGTTACTTTGCTGAAAAGCCTTTTTGTTGTAAAGAATAAAAATAAATCTTCTCTGATGAATCAATGGCAGCTTCAGCCCAGAGTGTAGAACTGATAAACACACTCAGCAAGGACAAACGTAAGTATCTTTGTGACTTCAACACTTCATATGGCATTATGACAGTACACTTCTGGGTTTCAACTTACTGATCTGATTGAGGAAAATGTCTGAAACGTTTCTAGTGTAAATACTGAAGCAACAAAATGACAAAGCTCTCCCTCACTTCAGTTTGGACTGTGTTGGACTGACAGCTGACACACAGCTCTCTCCTTTCTGCCTCTGAAGGCATCTTTTTATGGCACTGACATTCCTGGAGTGGTCCAAACAGAGCCCCTTGTTCAGGCCAAAGCCTGCCTCCCCACAGCCTTTTTTCATCTTCCTCGTTTTGGAGCAAGAGGTCAAAGGTCGAGACCCCCTCCAGCTTCAGAGACATGTCAGGTCATGCGAGCCACATAGCATTCCTTGTATAGACCATGACCCCTCCCCCCCCCCCCCAACACACAGTCCGAGCAGTGACAGAGGCCTAAGGAGGAGTGAGCGGACAGCAATACCAGCACATGATGTGTTCTCAACCAGCTGAGACTTTTATCACTTTTCACAAAGTACTTCACTGCGCTCACTAACCCTACTTCAACCCTAACCATTAGTTATTCAACACTTTCTAAGTTGTTAACATTTTTCTAGTTTTAATTTATTTTTTTCATGATAATGCTGATGAGTGTTTATTGTTTTATATGTATTTAGAGCTTCTGTTGTTACATGCATTCTCTGTTCTTAGGTTATCCATGGATTTGATTTCTCCTTAACTCTTGCAACTGGATAAATGTTTGCAGCAAACATCACTTACAGCGCTGGCCTATGGCACCTAAACTCAGGGACCACTTATGCAGCGTTCAGACTGGACAGCGTTTAGGTGTCCGAATTTCAACGCACAATATTTTCAAAGCTGACAACCCAACAGGCACCCGAAGCGTTCCTACTTTTTTGCGTTCCAGCAAAAGGTTTTGTTTAGCACATAGGCAGAGCACGCTGAGAGTGAGGGAGAGAAAGAGGCTCACTGCATTTATAAAATGTAGCACAACTACCTCCTCCTCCAGACAGTTCTATTGCTGTATCTGTACTTCTCCATTGCTACGTCGTATCTCTAAACACGGCAATGAGCATTTTTAATAGATCCTTGTGAGCGCTTTGTCAGTCCAGATGTTTGTTTTGCCATGTCACCAGATTTTCAGAGCAACGGACAGTCAAACCTTTGAAAAAAGTCCGAAAACAAGCGACCTTTTGCTAAAAAAAAGTTAATTAAAAGACTTTAGTAAACAGTCCTTTCCCCTTGATGTGAGAGAACAGCGTCTACGTCACAGAAGAGTATATGTCTGATTGGTAGACACGGGCGTTCAACGCTTGAAACTTCAGCAGTGTCCTTGGGGCTGTGTTGAGTCATGAGCAGAAGACTTACATTTTTGTTTAAAATCCATTTCAGCACTTAACCCCTTCTCATGCGGGCCTTTTTTCCCTCACACGTCTGACTAAAATTGGTAAAGATTCAAACTAAAACTGTTCCTAAACCCTTTGGAGCACAGGCAAATGTCTGGGGTCTTTTTAAAGCTGTATCCCTGTAGTTTTTGCTTCTGATGTCCAACAGGTTCTCATCAGAAGTGAGAACTTTCTCCAAGCAAAAGAAAAACAAAATCTAAATTCCGCCTACATTTTTTTGGTAGATATAAGGATTGTCAAGCTGGTGTTGACAGCTGAGACATAAATGACTCTAGATTTGACAGATTTGGGGTTTTGACAATTCCTCTGTAAAAGCTGAAGGCAATTGAGGTAAAAATGAGTTTTAGGGATCCAAAATTACTCAAAAAAATTTAGGCGGAGCCAATATAAAAGTCCTATTAAAATTTTTGAGGACTTTTTTTATTTGGAGGCTTAGAGCTGAAATCTGAGTCTGGATCATCCCACAATGGCTGATTTTGCTATAAATAAAAGGGATACAATGTGATTTTTATATTTAACCTTTCCAGGTGCTTCATAGTCTGCTTTTTTCAGACACTCAACAAAATTGAATTTTTAAAGAAAAAAGTGGGAGGGCCCTTCGAAGGGCCACTGTACAAAGTTAGTAAAACCTTTGCTGAATTTGAAGTTACAGATGTTCTTTTTAGACTGAATTTTTCGAAAAGCGTATGGCACTTTACAATGGGGCAATTTACTTCTGGAACCAGGCCGATCTTCCACTGTTGAGCTCCGTAGCTACTACACTCTGTGCCCACTTACAGACTTACAGCGCTGGCCAATGGCGACTATTAAAAAAAAATGGCTGCTGGTGAAGTTGGGTCATTTTATGGCTCTCAGTATAATCATTTTTAAATGATGGCATTAACTCTTGTCTTTAGCAATTGACCTTTCGCCGAGCCCCGCCCAAAACGGCTCTTGTCCAATCAAACATCGTAGCAACCGTTGCTATGTAAATAAGGTCCGTCAAATCTTGTGCTCCAAGCAAGATGATGAAGCGATGCGCCTATGGTTTATGTAAACCGGACCGCAGATACCCCGAAATATTGACCAGAGGAGTTGTGTTTTTTCCATTTCCAAAGCCGTAATCAACTGGAGCAGTGCAACAATGGATTAAACAGAGCGGGCGGCTCGGGGCAACTCCTCTACCAGCGAAATATATCGAACAAATGTCTGCTCAAAGGTCAAACTAATGTTTAACTAGAGCTATGGACTTACTGTGTTGTTAGATCTAGAGGCAAGAACACAAACTAGACCAAGTTCTACCACGACGAGGATGTAATTGGCAGAAGTTATGCTGTAAGCTGCTAAGTTTAGCGAGCCTCTTAGCTTTAGCCACACTGGTAGGTTTAGCTCGCTAACATAGCTCGTAATGAACAATATTCTTGCAATAGAGAAAAATAGACCGTAACAATGAAAGCGAACTCACCACAGTGCAAGAGCAGGACAGCTAAGCTTGTTGCATTGAGATAACATAAAGATCATGGTTCTCTGATTAGCTTGAGACAGTAGCATCAGCCTCCATAGGAGTTATATTCTCCGTGCGTATTTTAATGTTTTGATAAATCCTCCGCACATAGTGAACCCTTTGCTCCATCTAGAGATATCACGAAAATTGCTTTAAAAAGTTACTAACGTAACAGGAGTATTCTTTTTGTCATTGAAGTCTATGGACGCTGTCATATTGACGGACGTAGCACAGTAACTAAGGGGGCGGGCTTGCGAAAGGTAATTGTCACAACTGTAATACACTGGTTACAAGAAGGTAATGTGCAAGAGAACACAAATGTTCAACAAGGCTGCTGGTCTAATTCTGCTCTTACTGCAGATTCAGCCACCTTTCTCCTCTGTTGTAGTAGTGAAAACACATCCAATCACTCATCCTAAACACGTAGGCAGTGTCATTAAAGTCGTGCAAAAATAGAAAGTGAACATGAATAAATAAAAGTAGTTTGAGTCAAAAACAGTCTGGAGCCAGTGGAATAGCAGCATCAGTCTTCACGCAGGCCAGAGTTGAACACATAGAAAAATAAGTGTTCAATGAAAGTAGCCAATTTGAGGAGTGTAAGGGTGAGAGGTCAGAGGTCAGCAGACAGAGAGGGGCCGAGCTGTGCAGAGTCATCACATGCAGCCGGCCGCGCTCCCACACCGCTCTGCATGAGTAACGGGCTCCAGCGCGACCTCAGCGCCACATAAACAAATACATGAATAAATCTGCAAACCCGGAACAGATAAATCCTCCCACACTTCAGCTCCTAATCAGGCTGGACGCTCCGGCGGAAAAGGAAAGAGCAGCTCTGTGCAGTGACTCTCATGTGACCCACCTGCTCATCAGCTGCCGTCCACTTCCACGGGACTCGGATGATGAACGTCACACGTGCCTTGTCTTTCATTTGTCATTAGTCACAGATTCAGTGATCTCACATTTTTAGGGGAAAGGCAGTCTAGCAAGCAGGTTTACAGACGCACCTCACTGTGTCGGAGTTAGTTTGAACAGTTTTTACTCATTCAGTTGGCTCAAGTTGTCCTGCAGCTGATACTCTCGTACTCACCTTCCCCCTAGTACCACCCAACTGTCTGTACTTGCTGATGATTATTCAGAAATTCAGGTTCTGATCAAAACATACATGGTTCAAAATGGTCCCCACATTCCAGAAACTCAAGAAAACAAAACAGAACTACTGTATTATAATTAACTGACAAACCCCACCTTGTTACAGCATTATGATAATAAGCCCTGTGTTGTATTAAATGTAAAGGTTGTATTGAGAAAGTCGTCATAAGTAATCGGAAATCAACAACAACTTGACCAAAAATGGTGAATGTGAAGACCTGCAGGGTCCACGTCCATCTCAGTGCTTCTCTGTCAACATTCTAGGCTGACCTCATCATCCTTCAGGGCTAAATTTAAGACAAGCATGTATGCATGGTAGCAGAGTGGTTAGGACTCCAGGTCGGACCAAACCAGCATCTAAAAAAACATGCAAGTGTAGATCAATATCTCTGAATGATAGTCTGTCTGTATCTGTCTCTCCCTGCAATGAGTTGGTCACTATTCCCCCACCTAAGGCCCAAAGTCACTGGGATAAACTCCACTCACCCGTGACCTTTGAAAAGAAAAATGTGAGTAGAAAAACGAATGAATGAAAAACGAATGAATACGCTTGGTAGGGGACTGTTTTGGGGTTGAAATCGGACAGGTTTAGGGTTGGCTGTGCTTTGCTATAAACCTCAGAGTTTGTAAAGCACTGGTATAGACCCATTTACTGTTAGTAAACAAAGATGGCTGCGCGCACGAACTGGTGCCCTGAGTGGTGCCCAGTCTCAGGCTTTTCAAGCTACGCAGGTGCATTTTCATAAAAAAATGCAAAACTCTCTTTAAAAACTCAATTTAACGAACGACAAGCGACTCCAGATCCATGTACAGTTATCTACTGAATGTTAGCATGACGTTAGTAACTCCAGATCCATGTACAGTTATCTACTGAATGTTAGCATGACGTTAGTAAGTGTCCCGACATTCAGCGACCTGATATTTACTTATATTTGATGGGAAAACTCATGTGCAGAAGAGAAAAGCTTTGAGCTACAAATCCCTTGATGAGTTTGACGACGTAATTTGTGGAAAAGCACAGGAGGTGAGTTACCGTGACATTGCTTAAGATTTTTGTGCAAGTTGTGTTCATTATTTATCAATTATCAGTGGAGAATTAGCCTCACAGTAAACTGCACCTGTGTGGCATTATTTTGTGCTGATTTCTACAGAAGATTATTGTATAAAAGACTCCAAGGATATACTTACATGACTCTGAGGCGATGTATTTGTTTTGATGGTGATCCCTCATTTTTCTATAGATTTTAGCGGCTAGCTAGTAGCCGAAAAAATCACGAGTTATAAAATGTGTCACTGGTGCAAACCCAAGGAACACATTAGGAATGGTCAGAGCTTCGTTTGAAGTCATTGTTAAGTTTTCTAACCGTTTAATATCATTAGTACAGCTTACTCGTTTTGAATAGAAACTTATGGAGAAACTCTGTGGAGGCACCAGTGCGGCTCCGCCCCCAAAATGACGTAGGCTCTGAACGGTCTATTTGACACAATGTCCAAAGAAACAATTTAGATCTACAACAAAATGTCAAAAATGTATGATAAGCACATTTTCATGTCTTTTTTTTACGTCAATATGTTATAAAACCATTTTGGTTGGCAACATTTTCTTTGTGTTTAACGGGTAAGCTTAGGCTTGGGTAAGTGTTTTTGTTTTCTTCAAAGACTGGGCTGTGGCTTTGAGTTTAGGGTTAGTTTAGAAATGACACAGACGTGTTTTAAGATTGATTTCACAATATCCAGGGTTTGACTTTTTTGTTATAATTTTTGGTTTAGTATAACGAAGGCTGTTACAAATATACAACTATGTGCAACAACAATACAAATCGTTCACACAACCTAGAATCAAATACAACTCAAGTGGGTAATACAAGACTAATGATTATAAAGTTGTTGGGTTTCTATGTTTTTAGAGAAATAATATTCATTGAATCAGTTTCAGCTCATATCTGAACATTCCAACACTGTGGAGCGTCGTGTCGTGTGTGCTGTGATAATTAGAATTGTTTGTGTTGTGTGTTGCCTGAAAACTCTTGTGCAGTTATTTTGATGTTTAGGAAACATTTAGCCAGTATTTGTTTCTCTATGCACGTTGGTGTTCAAAAACAATACATGAAACCAAACCAACCATGAGCGTGAGCAGGTCTAATAAGATTCACGTTATGGACTTTATTTCGTGTTCACAAGGTTCATCTCCTGAGTTCAGTAGCGGTGGAAGCACACATCTCTCTGAGGTGAGATTTTGTCGTAGATGGAGCAGATGACTGGCTCTTTTGTGTGATTATGTGCATGATCACACGGTACGCACGAGAGGGTTCTTCTGCAGGTCCAGATGTGGATCATCGAGTATGTACATGTACATCATTAAAACGTAAACGTTAACTGAGACGTTGTATCGCAGCGTGAACAAAGTCGTTGTCAATCAAGCTCAGAGTTATCCAATCAGGTCACAGATCTTCAAGAACGCAAAACGTTCGGCCAATAGGTGCGCGCTGCCCGCCAAGCCGCACGTCCTTATTTGGGGTTATCTTCCTTACATGGACGCGGAGTGGGCGGGGCGATGGGCGGAGCTATGATGACCCAGAGGCCGCGGTGTCAGGCTCGCGCTCACTGTGCCAGGACTGTGCCAGTGTGCCGCAGGACAAGGACGAGCTCCGGGTCGTGTGTGTCCCGCGGAGACGCCCCTTCACGCGGTAAACTGACTTCAGGAGCAGCCGGAGTTAAGCTGGACTCACTCGGGATATCATTTGGAAAGACAAGAGTTTATGGAGAATTTCGCGTGGACTTTGGGACCAGAGCGGCTGCAGATGTGCGCGACACGGATTTAGTGCAACTGTGAGACGGACACAAGGAGGACTGTGAGAGCATGGCAATGGTAGTAAACCAGTGGCAAGAGAACATCCAGGACCCTGGCGCGCAGCTCCAGATATGCGGCCCGGAGTCTGCAGGGGGCCCCGGGACGCCCAGCGGGTCTACACCGGGCACGGACGCTCTTTCCGGGGACAAAATCCCCAACGTAGACTGCATGGTGTGCGGTGACAAGTCCAGCGGGAAGCACTACGGTCAGTTCACGTGCGAGGGCTGTAAGAGCTTCTTCAAACGCTCCGTGCGCAGGAACCTTTCGTACACGTGCCGCGGGAACCGGGACTGTCCCATCGACCAGCACCATCGGAACCAGTGCCAGTACTGCCGCCTCAAGAAGTGCATCAAAGTGGGCATGAGGAGAGAAGGTAAAGCTGTGTTCAAAACGTTTGAGACGGAATGTTTGGGTGAGATTCACGGGACACGCGGAGCTACGGCAGAGGAGCGCTCAGACTGTTACCTCCTTATAAAAAGCCTAAGACAAACATCTCTTCAGCAGCGACGTTTCATGGCATAGATTAGGCCTATGAGCACTTTTTAAGGAAAAACAAAATACAAACAGAAAAAACGGTCCATGTGGAAATAAAATGTAGGTCATTTCTAAATTGTTTCCGTTGTGTGAGCTTGTGTTCCGTGGAGAGTGCTGTGTGCGCGCGTGTGTGTGTGCGTCAGGCCCGCGAGCGCTGAGGTGCATCTGAGGTCAGGGATTAATGCGCATCAAATCCTCTCACAGCGCGTTTGTCAAATGATCATCTCCTAATGTGAGCCTGCTCCAGACCCGTGAGCCCGCTCCAGACCCGGTCCGGACCTGCTCCAGACCCGGTCCAGACCTGTGAGCTCGCTCCAGACCCGGTCCGGACCTGTGAGCCCGCTCCAGACCCGGTCCGGACCTGTGAGCCCGCTCCAGACCCGGTCCGGACCTGTGAGCCTGCTCCAGACAGTTCTTTAAGTTAGGTTAGGTAGGAGAGAGCGGGGACGGTTGTCACACTTTTTACTTGGATTTGAATTTCTCAAAAACAGTAAATCTCACATGAACCATTTTAACACCAGAGAAGAGCCCAGAGTCTTGTGTAACTAATGAATCCACCCGCTGTTCTCTGTCTTATTCTGATCAAACGTTATTGATCATTTAATGTTAATTGTTCAGGTCTGGGTTGGTAGTCACAATATTGTGTCAAAGTGAGATCGATGACAAATGTGTCTTGTCTTTGGTTTGATTTCATTTTGAAGAATGTTTTACATTTTCTGAATCAGGAGACGTTCAATTACAAGAAAAAGGCGACTGGAAACTTAAAAATGCATTTTTGTCAAGATTCTAATGATAAAGTAAAACTATATTTTTAATGTGAATTAGTGATTAATAACTTTTGAACAGAATCAGCTCCATGACAAGAATTAGATTATTTTTACTTGAATCTTTACACTGATTTCCTGCTTTGAACTGGAATATTTAAAATACTTTTTTTTTTTTTTTTTTTTTTTGAGAAAATCTGTCTTTTGTAAAAGTGTGACAACCAACCCCGCTCTGACTGTGCTGCTGTTCTAGATAGAATCATATGTGACAACCGACCCGACTGGACTGTTTTACTCTCACCTCAGATTTCTTCTACATTTTTAAACTCAGCTCAGATAAAACAGTCGTAACTGTCACTCTGACTCTCCTCTTTGTAAAGTCAACAGTTTTAAGCTTTCAAAACAGTTTTTGGAAAAAATAGAATTTTTTTCTGAACATCTGAAAATGTATTTTTTGCTACAAATGTCTTATCACAATCTTGAACAAATGTTTACACAATTCTTTAGTGAGTGAATTTTGGTTCATTTAATGAACATTTTAATCTGACTTTTTTTCAAATGCACCAATCACAAGCTGAGATACAGAGAATGTGACAACCAACCCGCTCTCCCCTAAGGCTGGTGATTAAAAAATACATGGATTTATTGTGATGATGTTTATGATTCTTATTACGTTTTTCAGATGAATTAAACAAAAGCACATTAATTATCTATTTCCCCAAAGTTTGGTGGGATTGTGGTGGTGTGGACTGTTTATTATAGTTTTACAACAGTTAAGTTTCCATTTATAAAGAATTGGATAAAGAAACGTGTAAAATGACAGACAGAATCTCTCCACTTGCGACGTCAAAAAGCTCCAAAACACAACAGGCGTGGAATATCTTACTTAATATATTTACTGGACAAAAAGTGGCCCATAAACCTCATCCAAGCAGACAAACTGGAAAACACAAGTGTCCAGACTGATCATACACGCTTAGATGATTTTACCTACACATTTAAATATAATAATATAATAATAATAATAATAAAATAATAATAATAATATAATAATAGTAATAATAATAATAATAGTATAATAATAATAATAATAATAATAATAATAATATAATAGTAATAATAATAATAATAATAATAATAATAATAATAAATAATAATAATAATAATATAAAGTAATAATAATAATAATAATAATAATAATAATAGTAATAATAATAATATAATAATAAATAATAATATAAATAATATAATAATAATAATAATAATAATAATAATAATAAAGAAGAAGAACTATCCTCAGTCTATTTAATATAACACATGCGTTGAAACTTGGCTCTGTGGATGTTAAAATTAAATTAAATTGTACAGTAAACACTGAAACATTGAAAAAAGATTATTATGTTTCTATACTTGCATTTATTATAATATTATAATAATTATTAATATTATAATTAATAATTAATAATAATAATAATATAGCCACTGTAAATCATTATATCATTGTATTGTTGATTCTTTCTTCATGGAAATGCAGGGCCAGTCTGGCACAAGCTCAGTAGGACTCTCAGATGTTTGGTTTTGGTATTTCTCTTCAGGAGGTCTAAGGCCAACACAGATTGCTCTGAGGGCCACATCTGACCCCCAAGCCGCAGTTTGGACATGCCAGTTCTAAAATGACAGTTTTAGAACAACAGGCTTTTAGCTGAAAAAGACAAAGTTTATGAATGGCACCTAGAGAAGTGAACAGTTCTGACTTCCTGTCATGTTTGTGCTTTTGCTGAGCCTGGTCCCAGCCTCACATTTCCTCTCAGTCACCTGCACTTTATTATCACTGTACATTTTTGACCTGATTGTTTTGACGTTCTAATACTTCTGTCAGCTTTACACTGACATCTTGTTTCCAACTGTAGTTAGTAATAATAAAGTACTGGAATTTTCTAAAGTTTCTCTAAATAAATGTCATGTTAAAGAAGATCTACCAGAGTGATTCATGTCCTTGCCATCAGCGGGACGTGAAAGAAGCATGTGTCATGACAGACAAAAGGCAAACAGAAGATTAGAATTAGAACGCTTCAAACAATGACTGGAGGCCTGTGAACGTCCACACGCAGGACGTCCAAAGACTAGGCCCAAACACAGCGGCACCAGTTTCACGACTGCTATTCAGACTGCACATTTCATTTTAGTATTTGAATTCTGTTCTGACTTTGATGGAGAAAAATGCCAGGATCTGTTGTAGTTTGACAGAAATGATTGCAGCCTTTACTCTTTGCTAATTGTGGGCATTCAAACTGTGAAATGTATTGACGCTGGTCAGGAATAAGAAGTGACTGTCCTGAAATACATGTCAAAACAAAACGACAATAATAAAGAAGAAGACAAAATGAACATTGTTAGAGCAGGAATAATCTTGTCTGGACAGTTCACAGAAAAAAAAAAAAAAGAACAAACAATAAACCGTAAAAGCAAATTGCGACACCTCTGCTGCTTTTGCATTGCAACACACTTGGACCACTGCAACACACCACTGCAACACACTAGACACTGCAACACACTTAGCAACACACTTCCAAACACACTTGCACCGACACACTGAGCGCAACACACTTACTACTTAGCACCGCAACACACCTTAGGCAAACACACTTGCAACACACTTAGGACACCAGCAACACACTTAGACACCGACCACTTGCAACACACTTAGACACCGCAACACACTTAGACAGACACTTAGACACCGCAACACACTTACAAAACACTTACCGCAAAACACTTAGAACACCGCAACACACTTAGACACTGGCAAAACACTTAGACAATGCAACACACTTAGACACTGCAACACACTTAACACTGCAACACACTAGACACTGCAACACACTTAGACACTGTAAACACTTAAGCTGGGCATACACTGTGCGATTTTGCACGATTTTAATACGTACGAAATTATCTCCAAACTCACACTGTGCGATAGAATCGTATACGAGAAGAGCGCGACCTCACGACGGAGGTGCGCCACACAGTGCGGAGCGATAAACGCATACGTTCAACCTGCTCAGACTGTGCGAGGGATCTGAGCCAGAGAAGTGTGTGCGCAGCAGCGCTGGGATACAGCCGTCACCAGCCGCTCTCATTCAGAGCTTTTCTTCCCCCTTATCACGTCATGTATGCTAGCGTACGTCACTCCGCCACTGTTTTGTCCTGCAGCAAAATGAAGTTGTACCGTCAACAGAAGATGCGACGAGTTATTTTAATATTTTGAGCTGGATGAGAGCGTGAAGCCGAAGTGTATCTTTGTGGTTTGATTCACTAAACCTCGGACCTCGCTGGCCTGATGGACTTTCAGTTTCAGCTGTGTTTTGGACTAAATAAACTTTTTTGGAAACGAAACAAAGGACAGCGCACATGAAGACGGTGTTTTACTTCAGTCTTTGAATAAGAAAGGTAAGAACTGTCATGGGTAAATCTGATTTACGATCGTCTGACTGCTGTATGTGCCCGTGTTGCGTGTGTTGCTTGATGTAGGCTATGTGGAGAAAATCTGGCGCGTGTTGTTAAGAGTTGTGCTGGTGGCAGCGCATGCATGGTGTTATGATTGTGGTTTCATGTACATCGAGACGCTATATTCTTTGTGAAAGTGGCTGTGTTGACAATAGTTGCTGATGTTGATTGTGCACAGTGGGCTGAGTTGTTTGGATGCTGCTGTGTCAGCTTCATATTAGGCTGTGCGCTAATGGTCTGACACGGTAGAAGCTCATTGCTATCTTCTTATTCTGAATACACCAAAAACATAACAAAACGTTAGTCCTGCTTGTTTAAAGTGTGTTGCACTTATGTCTTCCTGTGCGTGGGGATTTGTTCAGAACCTTCGTGAAGTTGGCCTCTCATTCACGGAGGTTTGTTCAGGTGTGCTAGTTATCTTTGTACACCTCCTGTGCTAGCATACACGCTGTTTTCCCTGCTTCAGCAGCGCCTGGACCCTGCGACACACGACAAATATCAAACATGTTTGATGTTGCTGCGATGCTACGATCAGCTGTCGTGCGTTCGTCGTGAGCAGGTTATCGCAGCTCGTAACCCTACAGACACTGCACGAATTACTCGTACGGAGGAGCCGAATTTTGCTACGATCTTGAATCTGTCGTGCGACAAAAATTCGTGGCAAAATCGTTTCAAAATTCGCACAGTGTAAGCCCAGCTTTAGACAACCGCAACACACTTAGACACCGCAACACACTTAGACACTGTAAACACTTAGACACTGCAACACACTTAGACACTGCCAACACACTTAGACACTGCAACACACTTAGACACCGCAACACACTTAGACACTGCAACACACTTAGACACTGCAACACACTTAGACACTGCAACACACTTAGACACTGTAAACACTTAGACACTGCAACACACTTACGCTGGATTTACACAGACTGCAAGCGAGTGCGGGTCGGGACACGTGCGGGTTTCTTGCTAAGTGCCTGTTACACCAGATGCTGTCAACTGCGTCCGGTTTCGTCCAAAGCCACGTGGATCACGTAGTTTCCCGCGAGAACGCTCGTATAATGAATGAAAGCCGCACCAGACCGCTGCGGTCTCCGACAAAAATAGACTTCATGCGGATTCTTTCCGCAGAGTCGCGCGACTCTCGCACTCGCAGTCGGACATGTCGGAGCACGGTGTAAATCAACGCATTGGTTTTAAGCACTTTCTAAGTTCTGCGTGACTCGCGCGAGATCCAAGTTGCACTTAGTGTAAATCCACTGTTAGACACTGTAAACACTTAGACACTGTAAACACTTAGACACTGCAACACACTTAGACACTGCAACACACTTAGACACTGCAACACACACTTAGACACCGCAACACACTTAGACACCGCAACACACTTAGACACTGCAACAACACACTTAGGCACTTGCAACACACTTAGACACCGCAAACACTTAGACACTGCAACACACTTAGGCACTGCAACACACTTAGACACTGCAAACACACTTAAGACACTGCAACACACTTAGGCACCTGCAACACACTTAGACATGACATTAACAGACACTTAGGCAACACACTTAGCACTGCAACACACTTAGACACTGCACACACACACTCCCATAACAAACCATGTTCTTTACAAAACATTTCATTAGAAAATGAGCACATTTGACAAGTTGAATTTTAAATGACAGAGACCTTTGACTTCAAGTCCAAGTCAAGTCTCAAGTCCAGCTCTTGTACTTTTTCCCAGGAGAATGTGCTGAGGCTCTATCTTCAGTGTGAAGTAGTGCACAGCAGGTTCAGGAGCTTAAACTCTTCTTCCTGACTCCCTAACTCTACGTTCTCATTAGCTTCATCATAAAGGTTATCAGTAAAAGCAAACTTTTCTGATATTTATGCTCAACATAACTTTTAGTCTCTCTCTTTCAGAACATTCGTGGCTCTGTAGTTTTTCCTTTGGCTTTAAAAGCAACACAAAAACGCATTACTATTTACTGAATACAGACAGTTCTATGGAACTTTGTAAATTCAAAAGTTGTTTTCTCAACATATTTGTTAAAAACTAATTCTGAGATTGATTTATTACAATTTTAATTCTATTTTATTTCTACTTTTTAATGATATAATAATAAGGCATTAAATACCGAACACATATTAACAATCTTAATCCAAGCTTAAACTCTGTCCATGTTTGTGTTATTTATTTTTTATATTTTTTCACATAAAATGCCACTTCTATATGAAAACGTGACATGATGTTTTCCTAATCAGCTGCAGTAGACATGCATTTACATTATATCTTGCCCGTGATGAAGGATTTCTGAGTTAAGAAGTAGTTTAGAAGTAGACATATTTAAAAAGCTCTTTTTTGTTTTTCAGCATGATGATGAGGTACCAGCCTAAAATATTCCTTGTATGTGTGTATTTTAGCTGTGCAGCGTGGTCGGACATCCAGCTCCCAGAGCAGCCCGGGACAATACCTCTCCAATGGCTCAGACACCTACAGCTCCCAGCCGTACCTGTCCGGTTTCATCTCACTGCTGCTGCGAGCCGAGCCGTACCCGACGTCCCGCTACGGAGCCCAGTGTATGCAGGGCAACAACCTGATGGGCATCGAGAACATCTGCGAGCTGGCCGCACGCCTGCTCTTCTCCGCTGTGGAGTGGGCCAAGAACATCCCCTTCTTCCCCGACCTGCAGCTCATGGACCAGGTCAGTGTCACACATCCAGCATAAACTACATGTCTTTTTTTTGTTTACATTTTTAGCCCACTTTGTTCTGTACATTTAAATAAAAAGTTTACTGGCTACGGCTTACTTGCTTACCGTGGCTGATATTTATAATTATTTTGTGGGAGTCTTATGTGCACAGTGGAACAATATGATTCATGTAGAGAAACTTACTAAAGTCAAAGATTGTGCAGTTTATTTGTGCAGAAGATATTACTGAATTTGAATAAAATCTTATTTGAAAAGAGAGCTAAGCAACGTCAAGCGGTAGTGCCACCCCTACAGCTCTCTCTCTCTTTCCTCTCTCTTTCTCTCTCTCTCCTCTCTCTTTCTCTCTCTCTCCCCTCTCTTTTCTCCTCTTCTCTTTCTTCTCTTCTCTCTCTCTCTCTTCAGTGTTTCTTAGAGCTGGTCTCGGGTCACAATGTCGGTGGGATTTATTTTCCAGTTAGAGCCAGCAGAGAGCAGACATGTTTCAAATGTACTGGCACATTGGCATCGGGGTTGTCCACGAAGGGACAGTTGTAACTAAAATGAACCTTACTAATCTTTGACACACTACAAATAAGAGGTCAGGGATGTTCATCATAAAGTATTTAATGAAAGCGTTTTCTTCTATCTACAAAAATAAATTGATTTGATGATTATATCAGACAAGTATCAGTAAGAGATGGTTTATTACCTGACTAGTTTCGACGGTCACTTCCGTCTTCTTCAGTGGCGTCGCACGTTGCCATGGTGACGTGTCTTATCAGCTGCTGTTCCCTGCTCGTCTCAATTCAAAGTGCCTGGGCCTCACTTTCTGATTTCTATTGCTTCTTTGATCCATCGTTTGTATTTGTTGGTTTCTTGATTAATGATCCGTGCATTGTCCCAGTCCATTATGTGTGTTTACAGTGGTCTGATATTGCCGATTTAAAAAAAGAACATTACAGAGACACCGTCACCCTACCATACATACGAGGAGTAACAGAACGTATTCAAAGGGCAATGAAAAACACAACATTGGCACAACCGTAAAACCGTTCAGAAACCTTAGACAGCTGTTAGTACACCCCAAGGACAAGATAAAACCAGAAAACAAATGTAACGTAATATACGTAATACCATGTAAATCCTGTGAAAAATCATACATCGGGGAAACAGGGAGAACTTTTAATATCAGAAAAAATGAGCATAAAAGGAATGCGAGAAAGAAACAACAGGACGTTTAACAAGAGCCGAAGGACAGAGGGCGCAACAGGACAATTTGAAGTCGGCAATATCAGACCACTGTAAACGGAATAACCACATAATGGACTGGGACAATGCACAGATTATCAATCAAGAACCAACAAATACAAACGATGGATCAAAGAAGCAATAGAAATCAGAAAGCGAGACCCACACACTTTGAACCGAGACGAGGGAGCTTTCCAACTCTCCTGTACGTGGAGCAGCCTTCTCCAGCGACCGCCGAGCGGCGGGGGCGTGGTCAGCCCGGTAGACCTTACGGGTCCGCTGGGCTGGCCACGCCTGG
Source organism: Mugilogobius chulae (assembly GCA_038363315.1). Taxonomy (NCBI): domain Eukaryota; kingdom Metazoa; phylum Chordata; class Actinopteri; order Gobiiformes; family Gobiidae; genus Mugilogobius; species Mugilogobius chulae. Next base: position 4,933,462 of record CM076413.1, on the reverse strand, counting down.
GAACAGCAGCTGATCTGACACGTCACCTAGGCGACGTGCGGCGCCTCTGATGAAGACGGAAGTGACCGTCGAAACTAGTCAGGTAATAAAGCATCTCTTACTGTTACTTGTCTCATATAGAAGAAAACGCTTTCATTAACTACAAATAATAGTTGTATGTGATGATTGTACATTTATTGTTGTGACTATTACTGAATATACATCTGCATTAGTCTGAAAAATAACTTACTCATTAAGTTTCAGACAAATTGTTTCATTAGTTTAAGACACAGATCAATCCTGGTGCTGATTCAAGTAAATCTTATAAGACCTTGAGGCGTAGGAAATGAGGTGAGGGCCACATAAGGCCCCCGGCCCTTCAGTTTGAAACATGTGTCCTACGTAAACACATTTATCAAGCACTTGCTAACATAAGAGAGCAAAACTCTGACATTTGTACCCCGCACAGACAGAAACATTTTGGTTTTGGATGATATATGTGCATCTCCAATAGTAAATTAAGCACAAAACATGTTTCATTGTTTATTTTGTACTCACATTTAGCACCTGGATTAATAAAGGAGCTCTAAATCAGCTTCATGGTGTTAGCCCTGTTTCCACAGGTCCTGTACCGTACCGCCCGTATGGTCCTATGCTGTTTCCACTGCGTCGTCTGTCCTGTTTGCTGGGTCTGTAGTGAGCCTGCTGTTACCCTGGACCCTGGAGCAGACCCCACAGCAGTTCCCCCTTTAGGCTCGATGATTGGACAAGAGAAAACACAGGCTCAGGCCAAAACCAGACAGAAAAGAGCCTCACCAAAAGGCCGACTTGAACCGCCGCATTTCCACAAATGAAAACTATATTTGTTTTCATACGTGGAAATGCGGCGGTTTGTCACAGCGGCGGTTTGTCACTGCGGCGGTTTGTTACAGCGGCGGTTTGTGTGCATGGCCTTCAGCATGGGATAATTGTGTAGTTCTCGGGGAGCGTGGTGGTGGCTGAACCAATAGGCCCTACACCCTGCTGGGGGCTCAGGCCTTTCAAACTCTGCCCACAAGTGGTCAGTGCTGGAGGACTAAATAAGAGAGTGGATGTCTCTAATATTTGTGTGCACCTGTAGGTGGCGCTGCTGCGGATGTCCTGGAGCGAGCTGTTTGTTCTGAACGCAGCCCAGTGCTCCATGCCCCTGCACGTGGCCCCTCTGCTGGCCGCTGCCGGGCTGCACGCCTCCCCCATGTCTGCGGAGCGTGTGGTGGCCTTCATGGACCACATCCGAGTCTTCCAGGAGCAGGTGGAGAAGCTGAAGGCTCTGCAGGTGGACACGGCCGAGTACTCCTGCCTCAAGTCCATCGTGCTCTTCACCTCAGGTCAGGACCGTTGTGTTCATGGTCGAGCTGGGCAAAATATCCAATTTCAGATAATATGATGAATAATGTTTTGAATATATGCAAAAACATTTCCAGTTTAGCTGATAATTATACCAGAAAAATATGATAAGTATTACTGTAATAGATTGCAAACTCAAATAAAAAAATAAATAAATACATTTATTATTATTATTATTATGATTAATAATAATAATAATAATAATAATAATAATAATAATAATTTTGAGTCTGCAATATAATTTACCATTGGAACAAGTATTTATATCTATTTTACTTGTAACAAGAAAATGTCAAGTATTTTCTAGATTGAAGATAGAACTTAATTGGAATAACATATTTAATATTTTCAAATTTTAAGAAATTTTTATTATGCCTAAATCAAAGTATAAATTATTTTATTTGAATATTTTAACCCATTCATTTAATTAAGTTTGTATTTTTTCCAGTGTATTACAATAAAAAATGTTTAAGTGAAGTATGTTATAATTTGATGATTAAGCATGTTTTATCCTGATTTCAGATATGTTAAAGTCATGTGAATGGAACTTATTCAGCTATTATGCTTATTTGTCAAAAGGTAGATTTGTAGATTACTTTTTTTTTTTTCTATAGGTTTGCCTCATTTCTTGAAACTGAGATGACATTCTCAAAACTGCAGATCATTTGACCAAACAATTTGACACTTTGTCACAACATCACAGATCACCAGCAAAAGCACAGATCTCTTCCAAAACTTTTCCATGTAAAGAGTCAGTTCTATCAAAATGGCAAAGATCTTTCTCAGTTGCATTTGGCTCTTTTGCATTCACTTTGTCACTTTGTCAAAATAACCTGGATGGTTCAGTACAACACCATAGATCACCTGCACAAGCTCATATCTCTCCTGAAACACTTTAGATATGTGTCAAACCCAGATGTCTTTGTCATGTAAATCGTCATTGCCTCCAAAACACATCGTCCCTTTGGTCTTGTGTGACTCTGACAGTCAGAATGTTTAGAAGTTTTCTCACTGTGGCAGAAGTCCAGCTAACAGAATAGAATTATACACTAGAATACACTAAAGCTTTTCTCTATTGGTTTGGCTTCATTATTTTTACATCTATAAAATCATTTGGCCAAAAGATTGTACATTTCTGTGCAACATTACAGCTCAATATCAAAAGCTCATCTCTTTCCCAAAACTGTTCATACAACTTGTACAGAAACATGTGCAAAGCTGCACTGAGACACTTGAGACATGGTCAAGACACTGGAATTGAGATGAAAGCAATGAGAAAATGACATTCAGTTGTGAGCAACTGCAGCTTGGTTTGGAGATTTGTCCATGTGATTCTGAGAATGTCATCTCGGAGTCAAACTTATAAATAAATAAATAAAAAATGTAAGAGTCACATCCCTGTAGTGGTTCTATCAACAAAACATTGGCACAAAGTTCTTCCTCATCTGTCAGTAAAATCAAACAAAAGTGAAAGCATTTATCCTCAATTAGAACAAATTAACAAATACAAAATTAAACTGGACAAATGTGATAATGATGATGATGGTGGTGATGATGATGATAATGATGATGATAATGATGATGGTGATGTGATGGTGATGATGATGATGATGGTGGTGGTGAGGATGATGATGATGATGGTGATGATGATGATAATGATGATGGTGGTGATGATGATGATGTGGTGGTTGTGATGATGATTATGATGGTGGTTGTGATGATGATGATGATGGTGGTGATGATGATGGTGATGATTAATGGTGGTGGTGATGATGATGATGGTGATGTTGATGGTGATAGTGATGTGATGATGGTGGTGATGATGATGATGATGGTGAGGCTGGTGGTGGTGTGATGATGGTGATGATGATGATGATGATGATGGTGATGACGATTATGATGATGATTATGATGGTGATGATGGTGATGTTGATGGTGATGATGATGGTAATGGTGATGATGATGGTGATGATGATTATGATGGTGATGATGATGATGGTGATGGTGATGATGATGATGGTGATGTTGATGGTGATAGTGATGTGATGATGGTGGTGGTGATGATGATGATGGTGAGGCTGGTGGTGGTGATGATGATTATGATGATGATTATGATGGTGATGATGGTGATGATGGTGATGTTGATGGTGATGATGATGATGGTGATGATGATAGTAATGGTGATGATGATGGTGATGATGATTATGATGGTGATGATGATTATGATGGTGATGATGGTGGTGATGATGATGATGATGGTGATGGTGATGGTGTGATGATGATAATGATGATGGTGATAATGATGGTGGTGGTGATGATGGTGGTGATCATGGAGATGATGATGATGATGATGGTGATGATGGTCATGATGATGATGATGATGGTGAGGCTGGTGATGATGATGGTGATGATGGTGGAGATGATGATGGTGGTGATGGTCATGATGATGATGATGATGGTGAGGCGGGTGATGATGATGGTGATGATGGTGGTGATGATGATGGTGGTGATGGTCATGATGATGATGGTGGTGATGATGGTGATGAGGATGAGGATGATGGTGAGGCTGGTGGTGATGATGGTGGTGATGATGGTGATGATGGTCATGATGATGATGGTGGTGATGGTGATGATGATGGTGAGGCTGGTGGTGATGATGGTGATGATGATGTGATGATGGTCATGATGATGACGGTGATGATGATGGTGGTGATGGTCATGATGGTGATGGTGAGGCTGGTGGTGATGATGGTGATGATGTTAAGGCTAGTGGTGATGGTGGTGATGATGGTAATGAGAATGATGATGATGGTGAGGCTGGTGGTGATGATGGTCATGATGGTGAGGCTGGTGGTGATGATGGTGATGATGGTCATGATGATGATGTTGATGATGATGGTGGTGATGATGGTGGTGATGGTCATGATGATGATGGTGAGGCTGGTGGTGATGATGATGGTGATGGTCATGATGATGATGGTGATGATGATGGTGGTGATGGTCATGATGATGATGATGATGATGGTGATGATGATTATGATGATGGTGGTGATGATGATGATGGTGATAATGATGATGATGGGTGTGATGATGATGGTGATGATGGTGATGATGATGGTGATGATGTGATGATGATTATGATGGTGGTGATGATGATGGTGATGATGGTCATGATGATGGTGATGATGGTGATGATGATTATGATGATGGTGGTGATGATGGTGATGATGGTGATGATGATGGTGGTGATGATGATTATGATGGTGGTGATGATGATGGTGATGATGGTCATGATGATGATGGTGGTGGTGATGATGATGATGATGATGGTGATGATGATGATCTTAATCTGGTTAATCTTTTGTATTGCAAAAATAAACTTAAAGGATGTTCATTTTAGCTGCCCTGTAGCTGATTTAAATAACATTGGCTTGTAGAAGTTGTGAGGTCACATGAAATTAATCTATTATGAATTAAAATTATAATTACTAGGAAAAAGTGTAACATAATTCATCTTAAACACAATCACCTTAACTGCACTTTGGATTTTAAATTAGTTGTCATGGTTGGCACTTTAGAGATTTCTGTCTCCATGGCTACAGGCAGATTACTCAAGACCAAGTATCAGATACGGATCTGTGGAGGAGAAACCGGTCACAATCAGAAAAACACTTTTTCAAGATTTTACTTGAAATGAAAACCCCTGTAAGTGAATAAAGTTAGGATAGAAAAGCTGAATGCTGTTTTTTAGATCAATAATCTCATTTACTAATATTTTAGCTGAATTTAAGTAGGGGGGAGCAGCCTGAGGAGACTTTGGAGGATCTATCACAGGGTTAAGACCCCTGAGCTTAAATCTTCTTGTTTTAAAGAGCGTTTACAGTAAACAGAGTGGCGCTCTTAGCTAGAAGGATTAGCACTTGCTTTTTCCGTCCAGCACAGTTTAACTTGAGCAAGTTGCAGCACAGTGCTAACAGGTTTACACAGGTTACACAGGTCAGCCAGGACACGGCGAGCACTGCAGCTAACCAGCTTAGCCTCAGTTAATGAGACTGACCTGTCCAGCCCATCTCTACCCTCACTCCAGCCCACCTCTGAACTATCCCATCCAAACCTCCAGCCCACACCTACCCTCCAGCCCACCTCTGAACCAACCCCATCCACCCTCCAGCCCACCTCTAACCCAACCCCAGCCACCACTCAGCCTACCTAAGTCCAACTCCAGCCCATCTTTAACCCAACTCGAGCCACCCCCGTGCCCGCCAATAACCCAACCCCATCCAACCTCTAACCCAACCCCAGCCCCCCTTCACCCTATTCACATTCAGCATACATTTTAGATCACAGTCACTTCACCTTCATCCCACATAATTATTATTGTTTTTGTTAAAAATACAGTTCAAAAGCTTTTTTCTTTTTAAACTGTACTAAATTCCAGTTATTTATTAAATCTATGAAGTTCTTTAATATATAGTTGCTTCCTGGCCAATAGAATATTGTGATTTCATCTGAAACTCATATAAACCTTTGTCAAAGCTGCCACCACACTAACAGTAATAACAGACTGCCTCCTCCATCAGTCACCATATATAATTGAAATATGTCAGCCCCTCACACCTCCGCCACCAAAAGCCAAGGCAGTCGACCCGACCCCTGGCCCTCAGCCCCTCAACCCTACAGTCTCTGAAATATGCATGAGCTGCTGGAGGAGAACCAGGGTTTAACACTCTGCTTGTTCTGACCTACATAACCTCTGAGCCCCTGAGCGCTCAGGCCAAGCGTGGCACTCGCGCTCAGATACAAAGTTAAAGCCTAAACACTTTTGGTTCTGTATTAAACTAGATGTTGTCATGACTAAAAGGTCACAGATAAAGTCCATACCTTACATACTTAAGGACATATAAATTGAAGACTTTCTGTGGCAAAGGCAAAGGTGAAACAGTGTAGTTTCTGCTAAAGGTGTTAATTTATGAACTTTACACATCACATCACTGAGTGAAACAAAACATTTAGAGCCTTCATAGTTCTGCATTCTAACAATGCAGAACTATGAAGCTCCCAGGAGGCAATATGACATAACCTTTCTATTCTATATTTGTTGTACTGCATGTTTTACATACCCTGTCCTGCCCTCTGACCCTCTCTGTTCTTCTATGTGCAGATGCCATGGGCTGTCAGATGTGGCACATGTGGAGAGTATCCAAGAGAAGTCCCAGTGTGCTCTGGAGGAGTACGTGAGGAATCAGTATCCCAACCAGCCCAACCGCTTCGGCCGCCTGCTGCTGCGCCTGCCATCCTTGCGCATTGTCTCGTCACCAGTCATCGAGCAGCTCTTCTTTGTGCGCCTGGTTGGGAAAACCCCCATAGAGACTCTGCTAAGAGACATGCTGCTGTCTGGCTCCAGCTATAACTGGCCCTACATGCCCCCAGTGCAGAGGGAGCGACCCCTGTCTCTACACTACAATGAGAACGGCCCCTGATAAAGTCTTTCTGTGGTCCAGTTACACATTAGGACTTATATTCTGGGCCGGAGAAGAACCCTCTGCAGGTACAGAGCCAGGGGCCATCTCTGTGACGTCTCTTGCGGTCAGAGCTGAGTGACCCCCGGACTGAAGCCTGCTGTGTTGCATTCACACCAGAAGCCATTCAAGACTCTTGTGACCGCAGGACATTTGAGTATAGCACTGAGACTGTGATGTCATTGGGACCTGGACTCTGAGGACAAGGGGCCCAGGCAAGGTTCTTTACTGTACAATAGTAATGCTAAAACTCTCTAGAACTCAGTCAGTCCTACTTGGCTGGTGCCTGCTTGGTTCCAACAGAGATATTCACGCCTAAACATAAAGTCAACAGAAGGTCGCTCGGACACATGACTCTAAGGACTGTTGCCCTCTAGCATTAAATCTTGTACTTTTATACAACCTGACTGATCACTTGTCACAAGTGAAGGCACGTTGAGGACAAGCTGAGCAGGTCCTCTGCCTACTTTCTCTCAGACCCTCTGTCTGTCTTGTTCCCCTCTGTCCCTCAGACGCTCTGTCCTCAGACGCTCTGTCCCTCAGACGCTCTGTCCCTCCAGACCCTTTGTCCCTCAGACGCTCTGTCTCATCTTCTTTGTCCTGTCCACTCTGTTCTTTCTGTCCTCTCTGTGCTACGTGAGTGAGCGGGATCTATGTGGTTCTGCTGTTTGGCCAAAGATCACATCTGTGATTGTGTCTTATTCTTGTGTGTACATGTATCTCCGTGTACATGTATGTCAGTGTACATGTATATCTGTGTACATGTATCTCCGTGTACATGTATGTCTGTGTACATGTATGTCTGTGTACATGTATCTCCGTGTACATGTATCTCCGTGTACATGTATGTCCGTGTACATGTATGTCCGTGTACATGTATCTCCGTGTACATGTATGTCTGTGTACATGTATCTCCGTGTACATGTATGTCCGTGTACGTGTATGCCCGTGTACGTGTATGTCCGTGTACATGTATGTCCGTGTACATGTATGTCCGTGTACATGTATCTCCGTGTACATGTATGTCTGTGTACATGTATGTCCGTGTACATGTATCTCCGTGTACATGTATGTCTGTGTACATGTATGTCCGTGTACATGTATGTCCCTGTACATGTATGTCCGTGTACGTGTATGTCCGTGTACGTGTATGTCCGTGTACGTGTATGTCCGTGTACATGTATGTCCGTGTACAGGTATGTCCGTGTACATGTATGTCCGTGTACATGTATGTCCGTGTACATGTATGTCCGTGTACATGTATGTCTGTGTACATGTATGTCCGTGTACGTGTATGTCCGTGTACATGTATGCCCGTGTACATGTATGTCCGTGTACATGTATGTCGTGTACATGTATGTCCGTGTACATGTATGTCCGTGTACATGTATGGCCGTGTATATGTATGTCCGTGTACATGTATGCCCGTGTACATGTATGGCCGTGTACATGTATGTCGTGTACATGTATCTCCGTGTACATGTATCTCCGTGTGCATGCATGTCCGTGTACATGTATGTCAGTGTACATGTATGCCCGTGTACATGTATGTCCGTGTACATGTATGTCGTGTACATGTATTTCCGTGTACATGTATGTCCGTGTACATGTATGTCGTGTACATGTATTTCCGTGTACATGTATGCCCGTGTACATGTATGTCCGTGTACATGTATGCCCGTGTACATGTATGGCCGTGTACATGTATGTCGTGTACATGTATTTCCGTGTACATGTATGTCCGTGTACATGTATGTCCGTGTATATGTATATCCGTGCATATGTATGTGGGTGTGTGTACATGTATGTGGGTATGTGTACATGTATGTGGGAGTGTGTACATGTATGTGGGGTGTGTACATGTATGTGGGTGTGTGTACATGTATGTGGGAGTGTGTACATGTATGTGGGTGTGTGTACATGTATGTGGGTGTGTGTACATGTATGTGGGAGTGTGTACATGTATGTGGGAGTGTGTACATGTATGTGGGTGTGTGTACATGTATGTGGGAGTGTGTACATGTATGTGGGTGTCTGTACATGTATGTGGGAGTGTGTACATGTGTGTGACTGTTTACATGTGTGTGATTTGTCAGTGAAAGGCCTCAGGTGTCCAGACTGTCCATAAGAGAATATGCCTTAGAAGTGTTTCCTGTGACTGTGCCATAATGTGTTACCTGCTGTGAGGGAGGGGCAGGAGGCCCTCACCTGTGACCTGTGACCTGTGACCTGTGGATCAGAACATGTCAGTATTACTGTACAGTATTTTGGAATGTTTTTGCCCTACTTGGAGTCTTCTTGATTTTAAATACAATTTACAGTTATTATTCATCTTGTGTGTGTGTGTTTTTTACGATGAGCCTGAGCCTGCCTGTAGGGCCTTTCAGACCAGTGATCTCAGCGCAGAGTCAGTCTCACAGTAAGTATGCAGTGTCTTTTAAAAACTGTAGATGCTGATAACGCTGATCGTCATTATCAAGTATGAAATTATTGTTCAAATGCGTACAAACATTATCCTAATGAACACAGAAGGTTGTGAGGCTGGAGAAGAATGGTAGTGGTCTTGCTTTCTAACACATTTATTAGTTAAAGAGTCACTGAGATAAAAATGTGTTGTGATGTAGGTCAAAGAGGAGCATGAGCCAACAGCCAACCTGGTCCTGTTGGCTCAGTCACATCTGTCACATCTGTCAGGATGAGCTGAGGACACCAGAGTTCACATGAGTTTACTCCACTGTGTCTGCTACTGCTGCTGCTACTGCTGCTGCTGCTACTGCTACTGCTATTACTGCTGCTGCTACTGCTACTGCTACTGCTACTACTGCTACTGCTACTACTGCTACTGCTGCTGCTATTACTGCTACTGCTACTGCTACTGCTACTGCTAGAAAGGCACAGGAACTTAACTTCAGCTGCTGCTGCTACTGCTGCTGCTGCTACAGCTACTACTACTGCTACTACTACTGCTGCTACTACTGCTGCTACTACTGCTGCTATTGCTGCTGCTACTGCTGCTGCTACTGCTACTGCTACTGCTACTACTGCTACTACTACTGCTGCTACTGCTGCCACTAGTACTACTACTGCTGCTACTGCTGCCACTAGTACTACTACTGCTGCTGCAACTACCACTACTACTACTAATGTTGCTACTGCTGCTGCTGCTACTGCTGCCACTACTACTGCTGCCACTACTACTACTGCTACTGCTGCTACTGCTGCTGTTGCTTCTACTACTAGTGCTGCTCCTGTTACTACTACTGCTACAGCTGCTGCTCCTACTGCTACTGCTACTACTACTGCTGCTGCTACTGCTGCTGCAGCTACTGCACAAAGAGGCCATGATGTTATGGTTTTGTTTGTCCCGGTACAGTGCAAACACTGACCCAAAAAGGTACCTTAAAAAGCTCACTTCCCATAAGTTATTGCTGGAAAGGCAACAATGTAGAAAAGTCAACCAGAAACAGACATGCAAATTATTATCATTTTCACTGTACATGTTTTCAATTACTTATTAATTTTGAGCATGAAATAATCCTCAATGAGACTCTCAGCCCAGACTTATCAAACATCTCACTGGAAGAGCTACTCTATAAAGATGGTATTTTCTTCATCTAGAAAGGCACAGGACTGAACATTACTATGATTGGATCAGCACAAACAATTGCCAAATGAAATTTACAAAAGAATGTGATACACACATAATGAACTTTGACATTTTAATATTCAGAAAAAACAAGATCAGGTCAGAATTGTGTTTCACTTACAAAGAGCTTTCTCATTTTGCATTTCAACTGTAGCCTATAAGGCAATTGACAAAAGACAATATAAAAATAATGGAATTTTGAGGTTTGAAAAAGGTTTGATTCATTGTCACAAAAAGTGTATTTAAATAAACTAAATGGATCCAAAAGTCAATTGTGTAGTTCTTTAATGGAGCATGGCACATATTTCACTCTGATCATCAGGATTTTTGTGCTCAACCTTGTGTTGTTTGGAAAAGTCAACAGATTGTCAGCACTACTGTATGTTGCTCAGAGTGGAACTACCTTCCTTCAAGTAACCTCATTTCTGACAAGAAGTTCCAGAAGAGGACCATGGCTGGGAACAATGGGCCTCATTCATGACACGTTCTTACGAACAAATTTGTTCTTAAGGGCTGTTTACGAACATTTTTGTCATTCACAAAATTTGTTCTTAACGAAAGAACAAATTCTACGAACACTGAGGAGCACTCGTAAGAACAAAAAATCTGCTGTTTCAGAATTTTATTTCTTATAAAATTCAGTCAAAAATTTTAATTCCTACATGATCGTAAGTTATGTATTTTTATAAATTATTATATGTAAAACAATTTTAGAAACTCACATCACTCATGCTAAAAATGACTCCTTTAATAAACCTGCAGCAGCCTGTCCCAGCCTCAGAGCCTCTGTGTTCTGACCCCCACAGGACTCAGGACCCTGTGTCCCCCCAGGACCAGAGCGCACGGTGCTCTGTCAGTGCACCCCCGCTACTGCAGCCGCTGACCCCCTCCCCTGCTCCCCCCACACGCTCGTTCTACCGCGACGTGAAACGCGATATAAACGGCAAAAGCCCAGCGTTATTTCAATACATCTGTGACTTGAACATGTTTCTTCTGAGTCTGTTCATGTGAGTTTGGACATTTTTTAAAGACGCTGACGTTTTTAATCAGCGAAAGTGCTGCTGCACTTTCTTCCTCCTCCGAGCAGCGCTTCCTTCTCCCAGTTCCGCTCCAGCAGAAATCTTGTGAATGATGCGCTGTGTCCGGCCCATTTTGCCATATAAGGAAGTATGCATGATTCATTTTATGTAAATAATCGTTCGTAGCTGTAGTTTGGTGAATTTGGCGTAAAGGCTGTTAGGAAGGAATTTGGCTCGTTACGAACCCGTCGTGAATCACACGTAGAGTTTTCGCAGCAGCTTCTTAAAGTGAAAGTTACGCACAGATTTTACGAATTGTACTCAGGACAAATTCACATACAAAACTAGCATTTTTTTTTCATCCAAGGAGTGGAAAACCATTCAAAGTAAAAGGAATTCTTATTTGTAATACAAACAAAGTGATCTATATGTTGAAATATATTTTCCTTTTGCATACATCGGACGTTTATATGATTCATGAACACTGATGTAAGTTCAGTGTGTTTTTAACGTGAGTGTCGTCATGTGTAGCGCCAAGCCCTGGTGGTGGTAGAAGGTAATCATGCTTTAACAGCCCTTCTGCTACTTTTTGTAATTTTCATGTGTAGAGCATATGAAGGTTAACAGGCCTAATGTTTTTAGTTTCCTGAGCCCTGTACTCAGGGCCGGCTTACGGCATTAGCTACATAGGCTGCAGCCTAGGGCCTCCGCCAGCAGGGGGCTCAGTGAGCAGCACTTCAAAATGGATCTACATTAAAATATGTTCTGAAAAGCAAAAGCAAAATTGCTATTAGAAAGTGTTATGTATATTTTTATGATTGAACACATTACAATTCTATTGGATAAGTTAAATAAAAAAGTTAGTGTCTTTTGCAAATACTAAGAGAGAGGGTCCGTACTGCTGCGCTGTGAGAAAGAGAGAGGGAGAGAGAGAGCGAGAGAGAGAGAGAGACTCTGGAAAGATTATTCACAGCATACAGCGGGAAATCCAAGACTCTGGACCAACTTAGACACATGTTCTACACGCCACAAGCTATCAGCCAGTCTTTGTTTCGGGTCAATCCGACATGTATTCTCGGAGATACGATCAGTAAAAGCTGATGAACAAACAATTCAACAGATTTAGTTTAATAGCGCAAATCACCGCGACCAAGCGCGACGCATTGCTGCCCGCATTTCTGTCGAATTATTTCAAAGAGAAGTGTCCAAAAACAAGCTTCTGTAGACTATTTTAGCGTGAGCCACTCTGCTTCATGTGTGCGTGAGAGCGCTCTTTGCCGCGAAGCAGCAGAAGAGAGCAGGGAAATTAAAGGGCCCATACACAAAAAAATTGGGTGTATATTTTAACACTGTTTTCACATGTAAAACATATCTGGAACTGTGTTTTGTTGTTTTCACACTTGTTTCAGACACTTAGTTCATATTTAGGCCATGTTCTTCTCTAAAATTGAAAACACACTGATTTCTAAGGTACAAAGTGCTCCACTGTGTTTTAAAATTGCACACATCTTTACAAAAATCATTTTAACATTGTTAGCCATAGATTTGCTTGACATTGAGACCACAGAAATAGTTTAAGCTTAATTCTAACCTGGAAATTTTCTGTAAGGTAAAACTTACTAAATTGCCTACTGCTAAATCATGTTGAAACAATAATATTACAAATAATAGTGGCAAGGAAATGAGTAAAAAGCAACAAAATCTTCTCTAAAATCCACCAAAATGCAGGAAATAACTTTTATTTTAAGCAAAATCTCCTGGGGGGAACCCCAATCCCCCCAACAAGATTGGTCATATTTCTATGAAGTTATAAACTGTCACCGCATTATTTAATGAATCACTTTATTTCAGCCTGTTAACCAGTTGTCAGTCTGCGCCTTGGGGGCGCCATCTGAATTCTTGATGAGGGCTATTGCGAGCACTGGAGGGGCCTCAAAATATAGTAGCCTAGGGCCTCCAAAAACATTAAGCCGGCCCTGCTGTACTACGAAGCTAGATTTGGGGATTAGTTCTTGGTTAAACCTGGTCTGACGGTCCTATGAACCCTGATCACTTTCTATCGTGGCAGAGCTCTATGGTAACACCAGGATAAGTTCCTGAATAAGTTAAAAAAGACGAGGCGTTGGCCAGTCAGAGATGAGAATTTAGGCATTTGTGAAGAGTGAGGAGAAAGAGCAGCGGAGAAATGAGGAAATGTGAAAGTCACTGTGGTTTCTTTTATATCAAAGCCATGCATGTGTAGCCTATTTATAAAGAGGAGACTGAGATCTTCTATGTAACAGTGACTAGGCTGAAGAAGCCTGTTTAATCTATGGGATGATTAATAAACTCTTTTATCAAGAGATAAAAAGGCTGACTTGCAATGTAAAAAAAAATGGTCAAGAAGCAGTCACAAGAGATCCGAGGCACACTGAATGTGGAAAATAAAAGTCCTTTATTTACATGGAGACTACGCGTTTCTGTCTTCGTCAGGGCAAATTTATGAATGAACATTCAAGGCGGTCCTTTATAAACAGCTGACCCGGGTCATGTGATCAAACAGTGTTGCCAGATAGGCCAACCTCAATTCAAATACATTACTAAAAGGACATGTATATAAAATACATACATATAGAAAAATAACGATACAGAAAACATGACATACATACAAACTGTACAAGCACTGGGTATTAAATTAACATTATTGCTCATAAACTCTTTGTCAGAAATATTAAAAGACTGCACTGTGAACATGTGACTGTGGATCTTTACGCATCACTTTGCCTCAGACAAAAGAATTGTCTGAGCCAAAGACACAGCTCATTCAGACTAAGGCCCCGAACCCACCGCACGCATAGGCGGCTCCACTGTCAGCATCAATAACGCGCTGTCTCCGGCTTACGCGCCTCTGTTGCAACCACAACAATCATATTTAACGAGTTATTTCCATATAAATGTGATGGAAAATGTACCTCAATGTTGAACTGGAATGTTCCTACTATAGTAACATGGTAAAGCGAGTCCCTCTGCGCCATTGGGACGGACAAGAAAAGTGAATTCATTTGGAGACGTCTGGGTATTTGGGATAAGCAGAGCATGTTACGAAAATGTTTGTAAATAAATATAGTTGGCTTCTACAGGTCGTAGATCAGACTTATCAGCTCTGAGTTCACGTGTCTTTCTGTGGAGAAAATATTTCCAAAATAACAATTTTCTTTTTTTTCAGTGAACTATATTTTAAAGTAAAATACAAATACATAAGGCACTAAAGTATAATAAACAACTATTTTACCAGTGTTACCCTAGTCCATTATTTCAGCATCAGCATTTAACAGACGGAGAGTTTTGGCAGCTATTCTTTTGCTGATAAGATTACACAGAAGGCAACTATGTGGGTCCATCCAATCAATTTAGCAGCATGAGCATACTACCACCTACTGGCAGCTGTATCCAGACCATACAGTCTATGATCCAGACAAACACCGGGACTACTTTCCAATGTCAGCTGGAAAGCCCAACTGTCACTGTGTCACAAAAAACGGGAGCTATAGCCTATAATGAGCACAATCAATAATTGAATGCAATTCACTTTTTTAAATCATTTTGAGGGAAATACATAAACTGCACAGAAAAAGCAAACTTTCTATGTATTTTGACTGAAATATGCACGTACGCTCGCGTGAAGCATCAAAAAATAGGTTGGATTCTATTTTGAGTGTTCTATTCGTGTGCTGCTCACTACGTGCGCCATACATGGACAGTGGAGCCGCTCTCATGGATTTGGCTGCTGTCTAAAAAATACGCGAGTAAACGTGAGAAATTTTATGCTCATGTAGAGTGTTTTACGGGTGTTTTATGCTTTCAGTGGGTTTGGGGCCCTCGGACACACTGCAAGTGTATTTCGCGCTACGCCAGCCCTACGCGCGTTAAAAATAGCCACGCGATGCACGCGTATCGTTTAGAAAACATGCAAAATCAATGATACCGGCCACACCACCAGCGCTTGACGCGCGTAGCAATCGTCACATCGTGCGCGCGAGAATCAGGAGCGAAAGAACCCAACCTATTTTTTGTCGCTTGACGCTGGCGTAGGTACGTAGAAGCGTAGAATACAGAGATATGAGAATCAGGCTTCTACTGTTGTATGTGTGTACTTGCATCAGCACCACACGTCCAGGGACAGACCTGGACTGTGTGAAGCGGTCCAGCCTCAGAAAGACTGTCTGCTTGAGTTTTCATATTTACTATTGATCAGCCGGTCCAGAGGGGAAATATAAACCTGTTCATGTGATTATTTTCACTACAGACCTGATATAAGAGCAGAAACACAGACAGACAAACTTGTACAGCTTTCCCATAGACAAACACAGGGTCAGTGGTTCGCGATGACGCACCACAGGGGCACGGGGCACGCACACATATTCTGCTGCATCAGGCGGTGTGGCCACCCATGCGTGACGCACGGCTGTAGTTTCGCTTGTTCACGCACGTCATTTTTGTGGCTTGCTGTGTGTCTGGGCCCTAAGTCTGTTATATTCATGCAGGACATATAAATGAACTCTGTCATGTAACTTCTGTGTCTGTGATCGGTTGCTTAAGCACAGACTCCACTACAGTATGGTGAATTTTGGTTACAACCGGCCCTTCAAGGATAAACCTGTGCCACAGTGGCTCTTTGTCAAAATGAGTTCAGCATCCCTGATCTACATGTTTAATGTTTTGTTTGTCATTTATATTCAATTCATGGCACCACTTAAAAGCAGCCTACATCTCTGCCTCCTCTCTCCCTGAGCCGTGCTTATTTCTTCTGGTGTCTAGCCTAGTATTTCAGCTCTTACAAAGCATAACTTTCTCGTAAGCTAACTGACTGTTTGCTCATACCGTTTACAATTTATAGCAGTGTATATCCTACAAAGACAAAGAAAAGTACAATAAAAATATTCCACACTGTCAAATTTAAAAATAAAAGAGCCAGAGTTTCTCAGAAGAGCTGTCAAATTAGAAGTGTAGGTTTTCCAGCAAGAGCAGATGTTTCTTCAAATGTGACGAAAATACATTTAACAAAAACAATTTAACAAAGTTACTGCTTTAAATATAATAATCGGTAATGGCAATTATCAGTTATCGGCCAGAACAGGGGTGAAATATCGGTTATCGATATTGGCTCAAAAAAAATAAAAAATATAAATAAAATAAAAATAATTTTTAAAAAATCATATCGGCCCATCCTACTACGAAAGTCAATGAACTTATCCTGATAAGTTTCCTGGGTAAGGTTGACTAACGGACAGAACACTGGATAAACACAAAGTTCACAACTGGACTGTTAACCCTGGATTTTCTCAATGAAGCTGTGGGTGTTCACACAACAGGGGGCGAGGTTAACACAAACTGACAACCCAGCTGTGCTCTTCAAACGAGAAGTGAACTATACGAGGATTAAAATATAAAAAAGGAAACGTGCTGCAGCGCCAAGTAGCTGTGCTGGTAATGTGGTAAAGCTGGTCTGGGGCCAGTTCTGAAGCTGCTTTAAAACTGTGCAGAAGCCAACTTTGGAGCTGAGTGAAAGTTGTGCTGGAGCATGTTTTTGAGTTGAGTAAAAGCTGTTGTGATGCCAGTTTCAGAACTAGTTACAGCTGTGCTGGAAATGTAATAAAACTGGTCCAGGGCCCCTTCTCAAGCTGCTTTAAAACTGTGCTAGAGCTTGTTTTGGAGCTGAGTTAAATCTGTTCTGGGGCCAGTTTCAGAACTCATTACAGCTGTGATGGTAATGTGGTAAAGCTGGTCTGGGGCCAGTTTTGAAGCTGCTTTAAAACTGTGGTGGAACCTGTTTCGGAGTTGAGTTAAAGATGTTCTGGGGCCAGTTTTTAATATTTTTTAAAACTCTCCTGGAGGCAGTTTTGAAGCTGCTTTAAAACTCTAGTGTAGCCAATTTGAAGCTGCTTTAAAGTTGTGCTGGAGCCTGTTTTTGGAACTGAGTTAAAGTTGTTCTAGGGTCAGTGTAACCGGTGTAGGCCCACACGAGGTACCAGGATGGAGAAGTGTGTGGTGGTATGTGATAATACTCAGGTATAAGAACCCACAAACAAACTGAGTTTGTCGGTCGACTGCCCCGCGGGAGACCCGGGTTCAACTCCCGGACACAACACAACGCAGGGTTAGGGCAGGGTTAGAGGCAAAACCCAACCGGTCACATCAGTTTCAGAACTACTTACAGCTGTGCTGAAAATTTGGTAAGTTGGTCAAGCTAAGGTAAAGCTGGTCTGGGGCCAGTTTTGAAGCAGCTTAAAACTGCTCCAGGACAGATTTACCACATTTCCAGCACAGCTTTAACTAGTTCTGAAACTGACCCCAGAACAGCTTTAACTCAACTCCAAAACAGGCTCCAGCACAACTTTCAAGCAGCTTCAAAGTTGGTTGCTGCACAGTTTTAAAGCAGCTACAAACTGACTCCAGCACAGTTTTTTTTTTCTATAGGTTTGGCTCATTTCTAGAAACCGAGATGACATTCTCAGAATCACATGGACAAATGTCCAAACCAAGCTGCAGTTGCTACACTGAATATCATTTCTCATTATTTTCATCAAATTCCTCAATAGCTTTATATATAAGCTATTGAGAAGTCAAGATAATTGAACATGTTTCTAAACTTAACATCCAGGATGTAAAACACATTCTACTTTACTACAACAGTAACACCATGTCTGTCTTCACTCTCTCTGCTTAACTCCTCACACAGTGTTTTGTAAAACCTTACACAACCAACATGATACTCCTTCCTATGTTCTTCATCACCTGCTGCTTGTGACTCTTCTGACAAATAAATCTGTCCCATGAACACAACTCTATTAGGACAAATAGAGTTACTTTTGTTTTAGAAATCAAACCAGACAAGAAGAAGTGTGAGGAAGAGGACGAGCATGGACACAGAGACATAAGTGTGAGGAGGAAGAGGACATGGACACAGAGACAGAAGTGTGAGGAGGAAGAGGACATGGACAAAGGAGACAGGAGGGAAAACAGGGGAGACAGATGTGGATCAGCAGTGAACTACAGACTACACTATTAGATCATCTCTGGACTGACACAGAGACAGGACAGATGATTTAGCCCAGTGTCAGACACTTCACTGTGGCCAAGATCGGACAGGAACACACTTTTAGCTCGTCGAAGTTTTGTATTTTATTTGACATTGTCAGTAAACCATGTTCTTGTTTCACTTTTTTTTTAATATTTTAGTTTCACAATCTCCTTATTTTTCAAATATTCTTCAACATAAATTGGTTTTATGTTGAAATAAATTCCAAACAGTGTTTAACTGTTAAAGGTGAAAGTGAATCCATGTGTTGCTTTTGTTTCATGTTCAAACCAAAAAGTGCAGATAAGAAATGAGTGTAAAGGAAGCCTTCCTGATATGACAATGTTTTGCTTTAGACCTGCTTTAGACCTGGTTTAGACCTGCTTTAGACCTGGTTTAGACCTGCTTTAGACCTGCTTTAGACCTGGTTTAGACCTGCTTTAGACCTCTTTAGACCTGCTTTAGACCTGGTTTAGACCTGCTTTAGACTGGTTAGACCTGCTTTAGACCTGCTTTAGACCTGCTTTAGACCTGCTTTAGACCTGCTTTAGACCTGGTTTAGACCTGCTTTAGACCTGGTTTAGTCCTGTTTCTGTTGTTCTGGTATCTTTGGGTCATGGTAATGAGATAATCTGGTTTGGTAAAATAAAATATTCTACATTTCTGACGTTGAATTTCCCTGTTATGACTTGTTTGTGGATATTACAAAGAAAAACATTAAATTGTGGTGGTTCTGTAGTCCGGACCTCGGACCATAGTCCAGGGCAAAGGGAATTTCACTGTGTAAGTCTCACATGCACACAAGTCCCACTCTGTTCAATCTGTCAAAGTTAGTCAAGAATAAAATACCATAATACTGTAATATCTTCTCAAGATATGGACTTATTCTGATGTTACAATATGAAACTATAACATGAAAAGAATGATACTATAGAAATGACACATAATCAGACTTAACATGACAAAGAAAATACAGTTAGAAAATGAATCAGAAATGATTGATCCAGTTTAGAGTCATTCTCCATCACTGCAGTGATGCTTTACAGTTGTGTAAAACACAAATACACTTACACTGGTCTCATTCTGTCTGACTGTTTAGATGAGAAAGACTTTTAGTTTTGAAGCTTGTATGAACAGTTTGGTAAAGAGATGAGCTTTTGATATTGAGCTGTAATGTTGCACAGAAATGTCAATCTTTTGCCAAATGATTTATCAGTAGATGTAAAAATAATGAAGCCAAAACCAATGAGAAAAGCTTTAGTGTCACTGTATAATTCTATTCTGTTAGCTGGACTTCTGCCACAGTGAGAAAACATCTAAACATTTTGACTGTCAGAGTCACACAAGACCAAAGGACGAT
Organism: Mugilogobius chulae; assembly: GCA_038363315.1. Lineage (NCBI taxonomy): Eukaryota > Metazoa > Chordata > Actinopteri > Gobiiformes > Gobiidae > Mugilogobius > Mugilogobius chulae. The sequence goes on along the minus strand of CM076413.1, from coordinate 4,913,496 downwards.
GCATTTTGAGGGCAATGACGATTCACATGAAAAGACATCTGGGTTTGACACATCTAAAGTGTTGGGGAGAAATGAGCTTCTGCAGGTGATCTATGGTGTTGTACTGAACCATCCAGGTTATTTTTGACAAAGTGACTAAGTGAATGAAAAGAGCCAAAAGCAACTGAGAAGATCTTTGTGATTTTGATGGAACGACTCTTTACATGGAAAAGTAACTTACTGATGAAACATGTACAAACAGTTGTGGTAGAGTCTGTGCTTTTGCTGGTGATCTGTTGTGACCAAGTGTCAAATTGTTTCAAGTGATCTGCAGTTTTGAGAATGTCATCTCAGTTTCAAGAAATGAGCCAAACTATAGATAAAAACTATAAAACTGTCCTGGAGCCAGTTTTGAAGCTGTTTTTAAAACTGTGCTGAAGGCAGTTTTGAGCGGAGTTAATTTTGTGCTGGAGCATGTTTTGGAGCTAAGTAAAGCTGGTCTGGGGCCAGTTTTGAAGCTCTTTTAAAACTCTACTGGAGCCAGTTTGAAGCTGATTTACAGTTTTTTTCTATTGGTTGGCTCATTTCTTGAAACTGAGATGCCATTCTCAAAACTGCAGAGTAGAGGTAAGATTGGGCCTAAAAAATCTAGCCCGACCCGGCCCAGGACCGCTGCTATTAAAGCCCGACCCGGCCCGAGCCCGACCAATTAACTTGTTTTGCAGGCCCGAGCCCGAAGCAAGCCCGAAATGTTATATTTGGAGAGGAGGGGAGGGGGGTGCGTTCATGTGCGCAGGCATGTCTGCTTTGCGGCTCCTGTTTAGTTCAGCGCCTACTCTGTTTTATCCAAATTTTGTTTTTTAATAAGTTTAGTATCCATACATTGTTTTAGTATACAATGGTCCCTCGTTTAAGGGGAAAATCCGCGAAGTGGTCATGATTATTTTTTTACAGTAATTTCAGTGTTAATGGCCTAGTATGACCGTTCACGTAGCACAAGTTAGCGCGCTTTTCTCAAACAGACATTCACGATTTTCTCTCTTGTTTAAACAAACACACAGTCCCAAATTCGTACACCGTGTGCT
>CM076413.1:4749393-4907176 GCA_038363315.1 Mugilogobius chulae | reverse complement strand
CATGTGGTCTGCAGCTCCTCTGAGTCTCCTCCTCCCCACCTCCACAGACAAATTACACTCAAATGTAAATGATTGAGGCCCAACTCTTATAAATGCTTCAGCAGCAGCAGCTCTACGTTTGCCAACAGCATCAATATTGAATGTGGCCGAGGGTCGCAGCAGCCATTGAATATTTATGCTTTTGTGCTCCGCTGTGGAGCGTCTGCCCTGGGTCAGAGGACAGTCTGTGAGAGGACAGTCTGTGAGGGGACCAGTCTGTGAGAGGACACAGTCTGTGAGAGGACACAGTCTGTGAGAGGACGTCTGTGAGAGGAACACAGTCTGTCTGTGAGAGGACACAGTCTGTGAGAGGACGACGAGTTCTGTGAAGGACACAGTCTGTGAGAGGAACAAGTCTGTAGGAGAGGACACAGTCTGTGAGAGGAACAGTTCCTGTGAGAGGACACAGTCTGTGAGGGGACACAGTCCTGTGAGAGAGACACATGTCTGTGACAGGACCAGTCTGTGAGAGGACACAGTCTGTCGAGAGGACACAGTCTGTGAGAGGACAGTCCCTGTGAGAGACAACAGTCTGTGAGAGGACACCGTCCTGTGGAGGACAGCAGTCTGTGCAGAGGACACAGTCTGTGAGAGGACACAGTCTGTGAGAGGACACGGTCCTGTGAGAGGACACAGTCTGTGACAGGACACAGTCGTGAAGAGGACTACGGTCCTGTGAGAGGACAGTCTGTGAGAGACACAGTCTGTGAGAGGACACAAGTCTGTGAGAGGACACAGTCTGTGAGAGGACCCGGTCTGTGACAGGACACCGTCTGTGAAGAGGCATCTGTGCAGGAACACAGTCTGTGAGGGCACGGTCATCAGTCAGCGAGGAAAGGTCTGTGAGAGGACCAGTCTGTGAGAGGACACACGCTCTGTAGAGAAGAGACACGGTCTGTGAGGGGACACAGTCTGTGAGAGGACACAGTCTGTGAGAGGACAGTCTGTGAGAGGACACAGTCTCAGGTCCACCACAACGAGCTGTATTGTGCTGAATGATGTAAATATGGATGTATAATATCTTGAATATTTTATTATCAGTGCAAATTCTCAGAGTCTTAAAAGTAATGACTTTATAGGTAAAGAAACTCGTCATAGTTTTCAAATGCAAAAAAGGCGATAAAAAGTAAATAATCACTACACAATGTCACTTTTTTACAGACAAAAATTTTAAATAGTAACAAATAAATAGGTTTGACCTGCCAGTTTTACTGTAAACCAGCCTCAGTGTTGTTTACTTCTGTCTGTGGACAGTCTCAACACAAGCCCAAGCTCGAATCAGATATGGTGTCCTTTTTATTTTTTTTTTTTTCCGACAGCTTGGTAATTGTTACATTCTGCAAAAATCTAATGTCGCATTCATTTTAGTATGTTCTCAAACACAGGGTCGGGAACCTTTTTACCTGAAAGAGCCAAAATAGACAAATATCTCCAAATGTTTTTCAGTGAGAGCCATACATTTTTTTTTTAAATACAACCAATTGTGTGTTTTTTTTAAACAAGTCCAACAATTTTAGAGTCTAAATTGTATAAATCTCCAATTTTTTCTTGTTTTAGTGACATTGTTATTCTGAATCAATACACAAAAATTGCTTCTTACCATTAATGCGACTTCTGGTGCTGCATAGTTTTGCTGATTGCTTTGTAGTCTGGTTGATACGTGGTGAGGTTAAGCTTCATGCAGGCGTTGAGGCTTTCATCCGATAAACGTGATCGTAGGTTGCTCTTGATGTGTTTTAGATGTGAGAACGACTGCTCGCAGGCATACGTAGAGCCAAACATCGTCAATACGGCAATACTCACACGCTGCAGTGTGCGGTAAGTGACAGGTAGCTCATTCCAAGTTTTCATGATCAATTGATCCGCAGGTTGAAGTTTCTTCATTTCTGTCCACTTGTGTTTGCTTGCCAGATCTGCTTGTTGTCGAGCAAGTTTTTCCAAATCGTCATTGAGTGATTTAAACTTATTAACCCACATATCTGTGGCCTTTAGGTCAGCAACTTCTACCTCAAAATCTCTGACGGAGACACCAGGGATGTAACTTAGGTCAACTTTGTCCACTGCACACTCGTGCGGATGAGTGATGAACTTAAAAAGACAAGTGTGCGCACGAAATTCTCCAAAGCGTGCTTTGAATGACTGGAGGAGATTTGATGTGAAGTCAGCTAGCTGCTGGAGATCCAAATGTTGAGCGGGATCACTTTCTGTGCACGCAGCTTTAAATTCTCTCAGTTTGTCAAAGTGTAGTAAACGACTTGTTTCAATATCCACGATAAAGAGCTCCAGCTTATTTTCAAATGCAAACACTGCTTGCTGAAGGGATAAGATTGTGTTTCCACTGCCTTGCATTTTCACGTTGAGCTGGTTTAAATGTTCAGTTATGTCCACAAGATAGTAAAACTTCAGTAGCCATTCAGTATTGGCCAGCTCAGGATGCTCGATGTCTTTCATTTCGAGAAAAGTACGTATTTCGCTCAGACAAGCGGCAAAGCGGGTAAGCACCTTCCCTCTTGACAACCAACGCACATTGCTGTGTAAAAGCAGGCCGGGATAATGACTTCCAACTTCATCAAGTAGTGATTTAAATTGACGATCATTTAGTGCGCGGGCAACAATAAAATTGACAATCCGAATGACCAGCGACATCACGTCTCCAAGCTGCTTGTCACACAGTTGAGCACAAAGCGCCTCCTGATGTAAAATACAGTGAAATGTTAGGATGGGTCTATTTTCCTTTTCACGAAGGAGAGCAACAAATCCTCTGTTTTTCCCGACCATACACGGCGCACCATCAGTACACACCGAAATAAGTTTGTCCATTTGTAATTTTTTTTCTTTAGCGAACTCCATGAAAGTCTTGAATAAATCCTCTCCTCTAGTTGACGCTTTCATTGGCAAAACTGCAAGACTTTCCTCACGCAGTGTGTCACCGACAGCGTACCTTGCAATCACACTAAACTGGGATACATGACTGACGTCTGTCGATTCATCCAAAGCGAGGGAAAAATAAGGAGCTGTATTTAGGTCCTTTACTTGTCTTTCCTCCACTTGATTTGACATCATCATTGTACGGTCGTGAACAGTTCTTGCTGACAAAGGCATGTCTTTTATGCGTTTGATTATCTTGTCTTTATTCGCAAAGTCGTCAAAAAGTTCATTAGCCACATCAAGCATAAATGCTTTGGCAAAATCGCCGTCTGTGAAGGGCTTTCCGTTTCTCACTATTGCTAAAGAGCCCGCAAAACTGGCCGAATTCCCGTCACCTTGCTGGGTCCATACGCGGAGATGCTGTTGGCTGGCTTGCACGCGTTTTAGCAGCTCCTGGCAGGCTTTTTTCCTGTTATCTCCCGCTGGATATTTCGATGCAAATGCGGCATGGCGTGTGTCGAAGTGTCGCTTTATATTTGACCGTTTCATGGAAGAAATTTTATCATTGCATATGAGACAAACCGCAGTCCCTGACGTCTCCACAAAGGCAAATTCCTCTGTCCATTCCGGCTGAAATGTACGATACTCTTCATCTTTTTTTCTTTTCGCCATTTTCGTTGATAAAGTTGATTTTGCTGCTCAGCATAAACCACTTCGCTAGCTGTTTGACTGATGAAAGTGATGAAACCGCGGGAAGCGTACGTTTTTACCCACAATCAGATGCGTGCCCCGGGGGACAGATGTGATTGGCTTAAGCGCAAACACTTTTTAATTCCGTGAAATTGACTAAAATACATAATATTTTTAAAGCCTATTTTGTAGCACATGATTAATGTATTGTTTTATTATTAATGTAATTCATTAATTATTTTAAAAATATCTGCAAAGATTTTCTGAGAGCCAGATGCAATCATCAAAAGAGCCACATCTGGCTCCCGAACCATAGGTTCCCGACCCCTGCCTTAAACCATTAAAAGGTTATTGTTATCTTTTTGACCACTGACATGAACAGTAAATATAGTTCTAGTATGATTGTTATCATGGAAATGCCTCTAAATGGGAATCTGTTAAATCTTTATTTGAATCAAATAGTCGTGTCTCTGAGCGAGGAACGTGTGTTGGAATGGACCAGCTCTAGGCGCTTGAATGAAGCAACCTCCAGTCAGCTGTGAGGAGGAACTGGAATCTGTCAGTCCATCACTTTCATGTTCTGTGAAAGCTGGTGGTCATAGAAGGAAAAACGTCTGGCTTCAGTTTCAAACATCTCAACATGAGTCCTCTGGTGGATGGAGGTCTGGTCGTCTTGAGCCACTGTCACTGCGCTCACATGTTGGTCCGTCGTCATTCCAGCGGCTCTGATCGCGCGTCAACAAGCCTCCCACATAGGTCCAGCACCTGAAATGGTTGATGTGGTCACGCTCGTGAGTAAACTCCTTTACAGTAGTGTGGAGTGAACAGAAGCAGTTATGTTAGTCCAGACTCCATTTTCTATTGAATTAACTTGACTTAAACACTTTGATAACTGACTTAGTTACACTGTTACATATTTGTTACAGTTACAATTACTAAATGTAAGAATATTTTTGCCATTTTTCTCACAAGTGTTATCTTTAGCCACGTTTCCTTCAGCCAGGGTGTCTCAGACTGGGTGACTTTGAGGCAGTTTGTTGCGCTGCGTATCTAATGAGTATTGTTTCTAATAGCAGATCCAGACCTAAGGCTCCTGCTACGTACACTCCGCGAACAACACACACGTGTTCTTTTTTTTAATAAAGAAATGAAATCAAAGAAATTGTACTCAATTAGTGACTGTCTCTCCCTTACTCTGGACGTCATGTTTCGCCCAGTGATTCACAAGAAACCTTGTAAGAAAAGAGCATCTAAAAATCTGTAGGCTGTGAAACAACAACACAACAGGTCAGAGAAGAAGTTGCTGGTAGAGAAAAAAACACTAAAACAAAAAGTATTATTTCATTCTTCATCACCAAGCAGTTTTTGTTTCAAGTCAGGATCAAGAAAGACAAAAATACTAATACAAGCCTATGTTTTCGTCCGTGTTTCACAGAACAAAGTTGACGTTTGGTGAGAACATCATATTCATGTTTCTATCTGCTCTTTTTCCGCTCTGGTTTGGGCCTAAGCCTGTGTTTCTCTTGTCCAATCATTGAGCCTAAAGAAGGGACTGCTGTAAGTCTGCTCCAGGGTCCAGGGCCAAAACAGGCTCACTACACGTGTTCTCATGGCTTTGTGTCTAAACAACGCATTGACAAACTGTGTGTCATGACCGACGCTTCTGCCTGTTTTTGCATGTTATTACACTCCTGTTTTTGTGATTTGGTTGAGGACAAAATAGGAGTTTTTATTTGGGGTCATTTTTTTGGGATGACTTTAGGTTTACACAAATGGATACGTTCAAGTCTGCGCCTCCAAATTGGTTAAAGTTGTGACTAGAATTGTGTTCATCTTCATGAATAATACATCTTTACACCCACAGTAACTTATTTCTTCTATTCAGACAACTTAGTGAGATATATTACCTTTATGACATGTTTCAGCTGCGAGCCTTCTTCAGAAGCTCTACCGGTCTCTGTGGTAACGTGTTGTTTATTAAATGTTACTTCTTGAAGGCATGGTCAACCCGATATGACCTGGGTCGCTCGGACTGAAGAGAGAAGGGAATCCCAGATAGGTGAAAGGAGGAACGATCCTTCATCCCTATCATACATTCATGGCATAACAGAACTGTACAAAGACAATGAAAAAACACAATATCAACCACAAAACTCGGACAACTCAAGTTCATCCGAAAGACCAAAACCTACAAGAAAAGAAATGCAACTTACAAATACAATGCAACACATGCAATAAATGATACATAGAAGAAACTAGTCGTTCATTTGGCCTCAGGAAAAAGGAACATCAGAAGGAAGGTGAGAGGGAACCACAGGAAGGTTCACGAGGGCAAGTACAGACAAAGAACAAGAACACCTCAAATCAGCAATATCAGATCACTGCAAGAGAAACAATTACATGATGGACTGGAGAGAGCACGGGAGCTGAAAACGCTGGATCATCGAGGAAGTGAGTCCAGACACCATCAATCCTGCGTTCACACACCTACTCCATTCTCCAGAGAGCACCGGCGGCAGCAGTCGAATCAACAACACGTCACCATGGAGACCAGTGACACTTCTGAAGATGCCTCGCAGCCGAAACATGTCAAAAAGTAAATACAACTCACTAAAAAGTTGTCTGAATAGAAGACATAAGTTAGTGAAGACAACATCCTAAAAGACATTTTACACCCACCATAGACAGGAACTGGGCAGGGAAATCCACACACAAACGAAATGGTGTTCATATGACACGCTGTTTCAAAATGCGTGTATAGACACACAGATTTGTGAACAGGCTGACTACAGCGGAAACAGCATGAGACCGACCAGAGGGGACAGGAAATTAATAAATTATGTGTTTAACTTTAGCTGAAAATAAAACAAAACAAAAAAAAACAACGCCACCAGGACCATTTAGCTAGATTAAGGCACGAAGTTCATTGTCAATAGTCTGAGGCTTGAGTCAAAATTATCAAAAGCAAATATGACATTTATAATCAAATTTTTGTAAGTTAAATCCATTGTATACTTTAAGTTTCAATAAGTTAATCAGACAGTTCGTGAATCAAGTCCATTCAAGTACAGTTCCCAGCCCTCCACCTGCTCCAGGAGAACACGTGGATGTACACTTAATAGAACAGGCAAGTTGGCAGGGAAGGCGCTACAGTGCACCCGCAGCCTCATGGCGGATATCTCAAAGATTAAGTAAACGTTACGTGTAGATAGGCTGCTAAACAGTTTATGTGGCTGTAGGTTGCACTACACATTAGCTGGACGTGCTCAGCAGAGGCTTTGGTAGAGACGCTAGCAGGACGCACACCCGACCACCGGTACAGCGGGACACACACCCGACCACCCGGGTACCAGCCGGACACACCACACCCGACCACCGGTACAGCGGGACACACACCCGACCACCGTACAGCGGACACACACCCGACCACCGTACAGCGGACACACACCCGACCACCGTACAGCGGGCGACACATACCCGACCACCGTACAGCGGGACACACACCCGACCACCGGTACAGCGGGACACACACCCGACCACCGGTACAGCGGGCGACACATACCGACCACCGGTACAGCGGATATACACCCGACCACCGTACAGCGGGACACACACCCGACCACCGTACAGCGGGACACACACCCGACCACCGGTACAGCGGGCGACACATACCCGACCACCGGTACAGCGGGACACACACCCGAGCACCGGTACAGCGGGACACACACCCGACCACCGTACAGCGGGCGACACATACCCGACCACCGGTACAGCGGGACACACACCCGACCACCGTTACAGCGGGACACACACCCGACCACCGGTACAGCGGATATACACCCGACCACCGTACGCGGGACACACACCCGACCACCGGTACAGCGGACACACACCCGACCACCGTACAGCGGCGGCACACAACAGCAGCGTCGCAGCTTACACAGGCCCGTGGCAGCAGCACTACATTCAAACATTTAATCAGCGCTACAAATGATACTATAGTTTGCCCATAAAGTTGAATTTCGGATACTACCTGAAAGTGGTGAGCGAGCGGTGTCAACACAACCGGAGACAGGAAGTAAGAGCGTGAGGTCAGGGAGCGAAAGATGGGAACGGACGCGCTTTTTTATGAAAGTGATGTCACCACTAACCAATCAGAAACATGTTTTCTTTAAGTGGCACATAGACACTGTCACTTTACAATATACCAGCGTCTTCACAAACAGACACAACCATCATGTCTGAAGGTAAAGGGAGAGGACATGGCTCCATACTTGAAATGACTAAAGTGACTCAGTGAAAGGGGGAGGGGCTACAGCCCACAGTGGGCAAATACTAGTCCAGACTGAAATCCTCCTTAAGCTGGCTTATTGGCAGAGTCACAACTAATGTCCTTATGAGGTCAGGCCCAGGTCACAAAAAAACTTGGTTTTTCTGGCTCACTGTTCCTGACCATTGTACACATCCAGCCTGGGAAGCCTTAATGCATGTATTTAGTTTGTTTTTAAATTTATGATGGCAATAACACAGACGTGGGCAGTTATTTTCCCCCGAGGGTCATGTTCAAATTCAGACAAGTTACGAGGGGCCAGGCCGAGGTCACCGGTGTAACAAAATCTCAGTAATGCAACTACAGTCTTGTACAATATCAGCTATTTCTTAGATTATTTTGTCTGTATTTAATAATATTCATTGAAAACACAAGCACAGACACATGTTCATAAGTCAAACCAGCAAAAGATTTAGCCTGCGATGCATCTGTAGAATGGAACCTGACTGACAAGTCTGGAAATGTTGGGCAGTGTGAAAGGGAAAATTACAGCACAAATGTCATGTTTTAAAAGGGATTTCTTATTGAAAGTCTACCATGTTACAACAGTGTTTGCTCGTCATTAGTTTACCCAAAGTTGTCTTGGGACTGATTGATGTTTCATAATCTTGTTTCCTGTAAAGGCTAATTACAGGCATAAAATATCTGATGTATTAAACTAAAACTGTAACTCAAGCATACTAATGGCTCTACTCTGATCACACATTTGTGTTTAAGCATAAGACTAAGCATGTACTTAATGACACATTCATTTCTGTAAAAGCATCATAAAACTTGTATCTTTTCCTCATATTACTTTTTTAAAGTTTAAATCAGACCCCACAGACACTTTTCTACTCTGCAATTAAAATGTTGTTTTAAGGTTTTAATGTCGTGTTAAGGTTGTATTGTTCTTAGAGGGAAATCTGTCCCTCCACGGGACAGACGCAGGACTAAGTGACTCACGGGACAGACGCAGGACTAAGTGAGCTCCACGGTGGCGCTCGGGACAGATGCAGGACTGAGAGTCTTTTCACACCAACTCAACTCCCAGTCGCTGTCAGTAGGAGGAGCGACGCACCGTCTGTTTAGGTCTCTTTGAGGTGCATTGATGTAAAAAATCATTCACACAAACACGACCCAAGCAGCCAACAGTCGGCGAACAAATACCGAGTGAGCATGCGCGTGATGTAACGCTTGATGAAAAAGACAAACATAAGTTGCACATGTGTAGTTGTCAAACTCTGTGGCGGCTCAACTTCTATTTCCCGCTACAGTCCAGCCTTCGAACTACAGCTGTACTCCTCCATCTTTGTTTTCCTCGGACCAAATAGTAGACTTTCTTCTTCGTACTTACGTCCCGTTTGAAACTGGAAAACAACAACAATCCATGTTTGACTAAATACTTTTCCATAAGTGTAATTTTTTGTTTCTGCACCATTTTCTTGCGCACTGATTGCGCACTTGTTGACTTGTGACGTTTTCGTCTTAACTTCACAGTAATACCTCAGACTTTCACTGAAAAGTATATTTCTCAAATACAAGGTAAGCTTCATCCTCCTTTTTCTTGTGCTGGTTGTAAGGTTTTAAAATTGAATCACAAACTGGGAGTGTCTGTATTGAACAAAGAAATCTGGGTAAAACTTACTTAGACTAAGTATGTTTCTCTGTGGTGGAAAAACAATGGGAATAGATACATTTTTGGTGTTTTCAGTGGAGAATTACACCCATGTAATAGATTCTGTTTTCTGTTTAAATGGTAACATTGTGTAAAGGTCGGGGGCAGTTGGAGAGAGTTTTGTTTATTTATATAATTAACTTGATCCAGCCATGGGCCAATATTTTTAAGGAAATGCATCATGTTTGATATTGAAGTTTCTGATACTATGGCTTTGGACTGAATAGTGCTTTTCTGTACAGTCTTTATGTCCTTATGTAATACTTTAAACTCACTGTGTCTCCACATATGAAAAAGAATAGTGCAGTTTACTGTTCACACGATGAACAAATAGTGTACTGTATGTAGATGTGAGGGCCTGCAGCCTTCCTACCTCCGCTCAGGCTGTTTCCCACCACAAAGTCCCCGCTGGCCCTTTGCATCAGAAAGCAGCTGCTTCTCAGTGTTCACCTGTGTGTGACAGCTGAAAACACTCTGACATGCTGGCCCGTCTGTGACCCCGCGGTGACCTGTGTGTGACCCCCCAGGTGTGGCCCTGGGGTGGCCCCCGGGTGTCCTGAACTGACAGCTCTGAGAGTGTGAGGTTATTAGTACGCTGCATTCAGCATGATGTTTTCCACACCACTGCAAAGCCCTGTGGAATTATGAGCAGCACTAAGGGTCAACGTCACTGGGAGAGAGAGGAGAGAGGAGAGAGGAGAGAGGAGAGGGGGGGTAAAGAGGAGAGAGAGAAGGGGGGTTAAAGAGGAGAGAGAGAGAGAGGAGAGAGAAGGAGAGAGGGGGGTAAAGAGGAGAGAGAGAAGGGGGTTAAAGAGGAGAGAGAGAGAGAGAGGAGAAGGGAGAGGGGGGGTAAAGAGGAGAGAGAGGGGGGGGTAAAGAGGAGAGGAGAGAGAAGGAGAGAGGGGAGAGGAAAGAGGAGAGAGAAAGGGGGGTAAAGAGGAGAGAGAGAGGGGGTGGAGAGAGGGAGGGGGGTAAGAGAGGAAAGAGAGAGAGGACTGGGCGAAGGGGAGAGAAAGAGGGAGTGAGAGAAGAGAGGAGGAAGGGGGTGCAAGAGAGAGGAAGGGGAAAGTGGGATAAGAGAGGAGAGAGAAGGAGGTAGAAGGAGGGGGAAAGAAAGAGAGGAGAGAGAGAGGGAGGGGGAAGAGAGGAGAAGGAGGGGAGAAGAGGGGGTACAAGGATAGCGGGAGGGAAAGAGGAGGGAAATGCAGTGAGAGAGAGAAGAGGTGAAGAGAAAATTGAAAGAGGTAGACACTGAAAAGAGAGGTAGAGAAAGAATGAGAAAGGTGGAAGAAGGTTGTAGTGTGAGCATCTTAAACCAGTTGGAATCATGGACACATAAACACCTGATTGAAAGTATGCATCACATCAGACCTTTTTTTTTTTTTTTTTTGTCAATCGCTAATTTTTTTATTTGCCTCATATCCTCAACACTACATCTGCTTCAGCAAAGACAAAATAAATAATTTTTGTGGAAAAATACGAGAAACTTTCGCATCATTTCTTCACAAAACTGTCATTCCAATAGTAGAGCTTCAAATGGAATGCTAGCAGGACTGAATCACGCTGGTGGAGATGATATACTTGTAGATGTGAGTGAATAGAAACACAGCTTTGTACTAAAGACTGATTGTGCACTTGGTAATGATCACTTTGCTGTGCCAGTGTAACATGTAACACAACAGTGAATGTGCTTGTGTTTGTCCCAGGGAGATCCGTGACCCAAGATCCTCAAGTTTAGGGTTCATGTGCAGTTCAGCGCGCGGTTCACAGGGCGGTCAGCAGGCCACCCCCGCCCCTCTCTCTCACACACACACACACAGATCCGCTCATCTGACTCCTGCCTGACCCCAGCAGGCTGCTCCATTGTCTGCTCACACATTCACACTGACGAGAGCCACCAACATAGTGTCTCATTTAATTCCTCCATGTCTACAAAGCTCAAAATGTTCCAGGTAATTAGTTGCCATCATTTTTAGACAAGTTTTAAAGTTGGGCTATTCAATTTCATTTTACCCAGGGCCAGATTATTCAGAGAGCCGTGGCTTCTGGGCTGGGTGGTTATCACTGCCACAAAATTGGAGGTTGTACAAAAAAACTACAATACAAAATCAGTAAGAAAATATATAACTGAACCGATCAAATGTTTGAAGAACCCATATTTTCTTGAGGCCAGAGCGCTATCGCTGTGCCACCGTGTCACCCATAATATTCTTGGAACTTAAAACTTGATAAATTGTGACAAAACTGTTTTGCTCTAAAAGTTGTGAAAAATGATAAAGATCATTTTCATGGACTCAAACTTGCCTGTTTTTTTAAGTGAACAGAACTTCTGAACTGGACTTTCATGAGGTTTGGTTTACAGAGTCACTCAAACACTGCCAAGATCAGGGTTTGAGGAGTTTGGACATTTTCTCCAGACATTCTGTTTGAGGCTGTGTAAGAACCTAAACGTGACATTCTCTTGTTTTAAATAGTTAAGATTAAAACATAAAGAATTTACTTTAGGATAAAAATGATAAAATGTATTCAAGCATTAAAGTGGTTAAAATCATGTTTTAAAGCATGTTACTTTTATTAACTTTCTTTTTTTAATAGCAAACCTTGATTGATCAGTAGCTTCTAACTGGTAACTCATGTTCATCTGTGTTACACGTGTAACACAGCCCTACACGTTTAACGCCGTCCCGCACATGTAACGCAGTCCCACACGTGTAACGCAGTCCCACACGTGTAACGCAGTCCACACATGTAACGCAGTCCCACACGTGTAACGAGTCCCACACATGTAACGCAGTCCCACACGTGTAACGCAGTCCCACACGTGTAACGCAGTCTCACACGTGTAACGCAGTCCCACACGTGTAACGCAGTCCCACACGTGTAACGCAGTCCCACACGTGTAACGCAGTCTCACACATGTAACGCAGTCTCACACATGTAACGCAGTCCCACACGTGTAACGCAGTCCCACACGTGTAACGCAGTCCCACACATGTAACGCAGTCTCACACATGTAACGCAGTCCCACACATGTAACCAGTCCCACACATGTAACAGTCCCACACATGTAACAGTCCCACACATGTAACGCAGTCCCACACATGTAACGCAGTCCCACACGTGTAACGCAGTCCCACACAGTGTAACGCCAGTCTCCACACATGTAACGCAGTCCCACACGTGTAACAGTCCCACACATGTAACGCAGTCCCACACAGTGTAACGCAGTCCACACAGTGTAACGCAGTCTCACACATGTAACGCAGTCCCACACGTGTAACGCAGTCTCACACGTGTAACGCAGTCCCACACGTGTAACGCAGTCTCACACATGTAACGCAGTCCTCACACATGTAACGCAGTCTCACACATGTAACGCAGTCCCACACGTGTAACGCAGTCCCACACGTGTAACGCAGTCTCACACATGTAACGCAGTCCCACACATGTAACGCAGGTCTCACACATGTAACGCAGTCCCACATGTGTAACGCAGTCCCACACATGTAACCAGTCCCACACATGTAACGCCAGTCCCACACGTGTAACGCAGTCCCACGATGTGTAACGCCAGTCCCACACATGTAACAGTCCCACACGTGTGAACAGTCCTACATGTGTAACGCAGTCTCACACATATAACAGTCCCACACATGTAACGCAGTCCCACACATGTAACCAGTCCCACACATGTAACCAGTCCCACACGTGTGACAGTCCTACATGTGTAACGCAGTCTCACACATATAACAGTCCCACACATGTAACGCAGTCTCACACATGTAACGCAGTCTCACACATATAACAGTCCCACACATGTAACGCAGTCCCACACAGTGTAATCGCAGTCCCCACACAGTGTAACGCAGTCCCACACGGTGTAACGCAGTCCTCACACATGTAACACAGTCTCACACATGTAACGCAGTCCCACACATGTAACGCCAGTCTCCACACATGTAACGGCAGTCCCACACATGTAACGCATTACAGTGCGGGTGGAGAGCTGCTGACCTCGACTGGGGATGTTGTGGACGGTGGAAGGAATACTTTGAGGGTCTCCTCAATCCCACTGCCACGTCTTCTGATGAGGAAGCAGAGACTGAGGACTCGGGCGGAGGCTCAAGCTGAAGTCACTGAGGTTGTCAATAAGCTTCTTGGTGGCAAGGCTCCGGGTGTGGATGAGATCCGTCCTGAGTATCTCAAGTCTCTGGATGTTGTGGGACTGTCTTGGCTGACACGTCTCTGCAACATCGCGTGGCAAACTGGGACAGTACCTCTGGACTGACATACCGGGGTGGTGGTCCCTCTGTTTAAGAAGGGGGACCGGAGGGTGTGTTTTAATTACAGAGGGGATCACACTCCTCAGCCTCCCCGGTAAGGTCTACTCCAGGGTACTGGAGAGGAGACTTCGACCATAGTCGAACTTCGGATTCAAGAGGAGCAGTGTGGTTTTCGTCCCGGACATGAAACACTGGACCAGCTCTACACTCTCCATCGGGTGCTCGAGGGTTCATGGGAGTTTGCCCAACCAGTCCACATGTGCTTTGTGGATTTGGAAAAGGTATTCGACCGTGTCCCTCGTGGTGTCCTGTGAGAAGTGCTCCGAGAGTATGGGGTCCTGAGCACTTTGCCCAGGGCGGTTCGGTCCTGTACGACCGGAGCAGGAGCTGTGTTTGCATTGCCGGCAGTAAGTCAGACCTGTTCCCAGTGCATGTTGGACTCCGCCAGGGCTGCCCTTTGTCACCGGTTCTGTTCATTGTTTTTAAGGAATTTCTAGGTGCAGTCAGGGCCAGGAGGTGTCCGGTTTAGTGACCACAGGATTTCATCTCTGCTGTTTGCTGCAGATGATGTTGTTCTGATGCTTTATCAAACCAGGACCTGCAACATGCACTGGGACGGTTTGCAGCGAGTGTGAAGTGGCTGGGATTAAGATCAGCTTCTCTAAATTCGATGCCATGGTTCTTGACCAGAAAAAGGTGCCTTGCCCTCTCCAGGTGGGTGGAGTTCAAGTATCTTGGGGTCTTGTTCTCGAGTGAGGGAAGGATGGAACGTGAGATTGACAGGCGTCTGCAGTGATGCAGTCGCTGTATCGGATCGTTGTGGTGAAGAAGGAGCTGAGTCGAAAGGCAAAGCTCTCGATTTACCGGTCAATCTGCGTTCCAACTGTCACCTATGGTCATGAGCTTTGGGTAATGACCGAAAGGACAAGATCACGGATACAAGCGGTCGAAATGAGTTTTCTCCGCAGGGTGGCTGGGCGCTCCCTTAGAGATAGGGTGAGAAGCTCAGTCACATGGGAGGAACTCGGAGTAGAACCGCTGCTCCTCCACATCGAGAGGGGCCAGCTGAGGTGGCTCGGGCATCTGTACCAGATGCCTCCTGGACACCTCCCTGGTGAGGTGTTCCGGGCATGTCCCACTGGGAGGAGGCCAAGGGGAAGACCCAGGACACGCTGGAAAGACTATGTCTCTCGACTGTCCTAAGGAAAGCCTCAGGATCCTCCCGTAAGAGCTGGAGGAGGTGAGTGTGGACAGGGAAGTCTGGGCGTCCTTGCTCAGACTGCTGCCCCCATGACCCGACCCCGGATAAAGCGGAAGAAAATGGATGGATAGAAAAGACAGAAGAGGAGACATAGTTGACATTTGTGTAGATTCTAACCTACAATGTCATTTAAAAACAAGTATGTCAATAACAGTGGATAATGAGCTAGAGTGTGTTACTGTTGAAATCTACATGGGAAAACAAAAACATTAACAGTTAGTTAGAACATCTGGTTCGTCTCTAGATGACTGCAGTTATTTCTAATATGTATCAATCGATTGGAAGTCTTTGATTGTTTGTGGTAATTTTAATGTCGACCTGCTGAATCCAGGTGGGCATAAGAAGACCATAGATGTAATAAATACATTTAATAATTGTATATTATTTCCAGTAATAGTAAAGCCAACCACCAATTCAGAAACATCCATTGATAAAATATTTACTAATGAAATTGGAAAAATTGACACAGGTCTTCTAGTAACAGATATTAGTGACCACCTCTCTGTCCTGCACTTTTTCAAAATGTATTTAATTTACCAGGTAACGTAACGAGTTGCACAAGAACTGTAAGATATCGAACACAAGAAGCAATTGAAACATTGAAAATGGAATTAAGTAATTATAACTGGGATGATGTTTGTAGATCTAAAAATTCTAATGAAGCATAAGATATTTTTATGGAAAAACTATTGGAAATGTAAATATATGTTGTCCACTTAAGACAATAACTTATAACAGTAAATTATTGAAACCGTGGTTTACCAAGGGAATAATAATAATGTTGAAAACACAAGAAGCAGAAAATAAATATAAAGAATACATGGTTAATTAATACTATTCAAAATGATTGACACAACATAGCCAAAATATTCAAGAAACATGGAATGTTCTTAGTACTTTAATTCATAAGAGATACAAGAAAAATGATCATCCTAATTGTTTAAAATAAATCACATTCAAGAAATTGCTAATGAACTTAACAAATATTTTGTGAATATAGGCAATAATTTAGCAAAGAATATTGAACCTCACCAGAACAATGAAATAGAGCTCAGAGTGTCATTCATTTTCTCTAACCCCATTGATAGTGAAGGGATGCAAAAACAAAAATTATTGATTATAATAAATAATCAATTTGTTTTTATTTGCAACCAATCATTTATAACAGGGCTTGTCTTTATTCAAATGAAAATAGCGAAAGTTTTACCGCTGCATAAAGGTGGGAACAAACAATACAAAATTAAAGATGAGGACAAAAAAATTGAGGTGAGTTTGAAAACCCTGGACCTTTTGTTCCACAGATGACTCAGCGCAGGAGACATAATGACCAATACTGTACAGCCTTTGCTGTTACATATTTGCTTGGGATGATTTAAATAGTTTAAGGCTTTGTTTAACTGCACAGTGAAGCTAAACACAGACACATTTAAACGTAGAATCATATTTTGGCCATAGAGAGTCAGATTTCCCTCGTGCTCAGACAGAAGCAGAGCTGTGAGACAAACTGAGGCTTGCCTTTCTTCTAATTATTATCATTCATTATCTCATGTTGCTCCTTGTGTTCTTTCACTTTGTCTTGGTTAAAATGCTTCACAGAACTGCTGAGTGTCAGCCACAGAAATCGAAGAGTTCTGTTCTTTATAGCTGCAATTGTAACTCTTTTCCACTGGCACTTAGACCAAAGAGCTGCGCTGGCCTTTTCTCCTGCCCTCGTCAGGGTGGCTGACCTCATCATGTAATTGGGTTCAAGGTCAGCACCACTGACCCCGGGCAGAAGGTCACTGCTGAGGCTGTGACTGATCCACGCTGGGTCTGCTACAGTCACAGTGACAAAAACATGTCTCTCACTTCAGTTACCCTCCAGAGTCACACAGGGTAAAAAAAACTGTCCAATCATCATAGTGGTAGTGTAAAGAAATTACAAAAAAGTCTTCAAACATCTGATTCAAATGGATCGCTCACCTTTTTCCCAGCACAGCATTTCAAAGAAGAATAAAAAAGAAAAAAAACTCTGAGCACTCTGAGGCCTTTCTTAATGATTGAAGATGGTTTAGATAGGGACACTGCATCCAGGCTACATCTCCCTCTAGAAGTCACTTCTCAAAACTTCTGGAAGACAAACATGAGGTAGTTGAAGGACAATGTGCAGGTTTATTAAAACCATGCTAATGTCCATCTGTAGTCCTTGACAATTATAAAACCAAGACATATTATGTAAAAAAACAAACAAAAAATACAATAATTAACAACATTATATACATACAAAGAAATGCCATATAGAAAGTGCAATGTGTAGGTCTGGTGTGCAATATCATCAGTTACAGTACAATAAAGATATTAATAAAGTGAAAGTTTATAATTAAAGTGCAGAAAAGCAGCTATCAGGTGACACCCACCAGGGTAGCATATAACTGTGTGCAAGTTTATTATACTGTAGCTGATAAAACTCCTTTAAACCCCTTCACATTCCGGCCTATTTTCCCTCACACGTCTGAAGCACAGGCAAATGTCTTTAGTCTTTTTTAAAGTTGTATCTCTGTAGTTTTTGCTTCTGATGTCCAGAAGATGTCTGAGAACGTTCTACTAGCAAAAGAAAAACAAAATCTAATTTCGCCTAAATGTTTTTTGGTAGATCTAAGCATTGGTATAGCTGGTGTCACAGCTGAGACAGAAATTACTCTAGATTTGACAGATTTTGGGTTGTGATAATTTCTCTGTAAAAGCTGAAGGCAATTGAGGTAAAAATGAGTTTTAGGGAAAATTATTCAAAAGAAAAATGTAGGCGGCGCCAATACAAAAGTCTATTAAAATATTTAATTTTGGGGACTTTTTTATTTGGAGGTTTACAGTAGAAAACTGACCGGCTGGTTTTGTTCTAAATAAAAGGGATACAATGGTATTTTTATATTTAACCTTCCCAGGTGCTTCATAGTATGCTGTTTTCAGATACTGAACAAAATGGAATTTTTAAAGAAAAAGTAAGATGTTCCTTCGAAGGGACGCCGGAATGATAAGGGTTTTAAAGTGCAATGTATGGTTATATTTCCATTTCCCAATTATTTTTGAAGTCATGGGCCCTCCATCAGCCTGCAGGCCCCCTGCTCCTGTCTCTTTTCATCGTATTATGACTTCATCAACAGCTGTGGAATTTGTTGCTGCTTTTGAAGATTCAGAGTTCTCTGCCCTCGATGGTGACGTTCTTCCAGAGTGCCCAGATAGTTTTCTGTCTGCCTTCTATTCCACTTGCTCTGGGATCCATGACATTGTTGCTCCTTTTAAACATAGGTCCTCCGAGCCTGATCCATGGTTAAATGATACCACTCGGCCCTGAGACAGCGTTGTAGGCAAGCGGACAGTCCTCTATCAGAGGACTGTTATGGAAGAAAAATGTAAAATTTGTCTAATATTATTTCCAGTAATAGACACTGTCTCGTGTCTTGTTCAATACTATCCATTCAGTTGTGAATCCAAATATGTCATCGTTCGAAGCGTCTGTTTCTACCTGCGAGGATTTTTTGCACTTTTTTATTAACAAAGTTGAGTTTGTAAGACAATTGACCTGCTGTGCTACAGGTCCAGTCCTATTTGATGACACTGTGCAGTCTTAGTTTTTAGCCAGTTTGAATCTGGTCCAACAAATGAGAACCACCAACTGTCCTTTGGACATTTTCCCCACTAAATTGTTAAAAGAGGTGTTTTGGAGTGTGGTCCTCTCTCTTGGTTTTATCACACTTGTCTCAGCTCAGGATGTGTCCCTGATTCTTTAAAACATGCTATAGTGAGACCTCTTCTTAAAAAACCTAATCTGGATACCAATGTTTTATCAAATTTTAGACCTGTTTCTAATCTGTCTTTTATTTCAAAAATCCTTGAGAAAGTTGTTTTTGCAGCTCAAATTATTGCTGGAAAGCAACTCAATTTTAGAGAAATTCCAGTGTTGGTCCAGATCACGGCACAGTACGAGTCTGCTCAAATCAAAGTGCACAATGACATTGCTCTCTCTGTTGATGCCAAGCGCCCTGTTGTTCTAGTTTTGTTAGATCTAACGGCGGCTTTTGATACTGTCGATCATTCAGTTTTGTTGTACCGTCTTAAGAACTATGCTGGAATCACTGATACTGTTTTTAAGTGGTTCCAGTCTTATTTGACCAATAGGACTTTTCGGTTATGATTGGGGACCTGTCTTCCTCTGTTGCCTCACTGTGCTGTGGAGTGCTGCAGGGCTCCATTTTGGGCCCTATGCTGTTCTCCCTGTACATGTTGCTGTTGGGGTCTATTATTAAAAGACACAGTCTAGCTTTCCATTGCTATGCTGATTATCTGCAGATTTATCTGCCTGTATTTCCAGACAAAAACAGTGCTCTTCAGTCTCTAACAAACTGTATTTCAGATGTTAAGATGTGGCCAGGGCACAATTTTCTTCACCAAAATGAAGAGAAGACAGAGTACATTTTACTTGGCAGTGATTCTTTGTCTTCTCATTCTGATTGTTTGCTATAAACTGTTAAAACAGACAGTGAAGAATCTTGGGGTTGTTTTTGATAATCATTTTAAATTTGACTAACAAATTGACAATGTAGTACCAGCAAGTTTTTGTCTACTGAGCCTTTTATCTAAGGCAAAACCTTTTTTAAACCGCAATGACCTTAAACGGGTAGTTCATGCTTTTATCAACTCGAGATTAGACTATTGTAATGCTCTTTATGTTAGTGTCTCACAATCTGCTCTTAGTCGTCTCCAGCTTGTTCAAAATGCTGCTGCTCGTTTTCTAACAAACACATCTGGACATCAGCACATTACCCCGGTTCTTTTTGATCTTCATTGGCTTCCAGTTTCTTTTAGAATTTATTTTAAAATTTCAATTTTTGTTTTTAAAGCTCTTAATGGCCTTGCGCCCTCTTACCTGACCAAGCTTCTCTCTGTCGAAATCTAAGCCGGTCGTTAAGGTCGACTAATCAACTTTTGTTGGAAGTTCCCAGAGCCAGGCTCAAACACTGGGCTGATGGAGCTTTCTCTGTGGCTGGTCCCAGGCTGTGGAACACACTGCCTCCTGACATGAGCGCAATCACAGATCTGGACCTTTTTAAATCCAGACTTAAAATGCATTTATTCAGACTGACTTTTAACACTGTAATGTTGTGACATCAATTTCTGTCTTAGATGCATTGTTTTTTATACTTTTGTTTTGTTTTTGTATTTGGAAAGCACTTTGGGTCACTTGAGTGTTGTAAAGGGCTTTATAAATAAAGATTGATTGATCGGTATATTTAAAGTGCGGAAATATGTCTATATACTGTATGCCTAGAATAGCAGATGAGAGCCACTAGGATAACATCTGACAGCTCTGTACCTGATAGTACACATAGACGAGGTAATAATAAAACCATATAGGTCTACCAATCTGATGGCCATCAGACGATACCCACGAGGGCAACATCTGATGGCAAAACATCCGTCTGGTATTGTTAGTGTGAGCAAGTTTGATGCTCAAGAATCCAATTTTTGACTGCCCATGAAAAGCTACCCAAAATCAGCCATGTTCTTTAGATTGTCTGGAAGCCCGTTCCATTCCTTGATGGCTTCATAAGAAAAGGTTGACTGAGAGAAGGCAGACTGTCTTTTGGGATTATTACAATCACCTCTAGACACAGATCTTAAAGCTCTGCTTAAGAGTTGAGAGTTTTGTGTACCAGAGTACCTGATCAAATTGTCGAAGTATTTTCAATTTTTTTTTTTTCTAGAATAAGACAGTGATGATGACGCCTTGGCTTTTTATCCAAAATATTCAGGGCCTGGTTGTGCAGTGATCTAAGAGGTTTTAGAGTCGTGGAGTTGGATTGAGACCATGATGATATACAGTACAAAATGTGGGACATGATTAGAATAGCAATAAAGTATGATTTTGCAGCTTTTAGTGATAAGATGTTTCTAATATGTCAAATGATTTTTATCGACACCAGAATATTTGATATTCTCAATGTTTTTGATCATGCAATTATCCCTATGAATATTTGAAAAGACATTTTGGGTTCGTTTGTTTGAGAAATACATAGTGACCGTTTTCTCAGTGTTTGTTTCCTTTTCACTGAGGGTGGTTGCGGAAGGTCCAGGCAGGACTGTGTGCCTTTCTCACCTCCAGTTTCTATCTTGCCTGCTGCATCTCTGTACTTGGTACGGAGTAGGTTTGCGGGTGCGCTCCAATCATGCATGCCTGGTGGGAGTACATTGATCTTACGGCCTTCGCCTAGGCCATAGGGTATGCCAATAATACCCTATGCCAATAATACCCTAATAATGTCCAATTCTATGAGTATGTGCATAGCCCTCTCCTGCAGGCCCAGCAGGCATGTCTTCCACTGTGCCAGAGTTCAAGAAGGGCGAGCGATAGTGGACATGGCCTTATATACGGCCAGAGGGGGAACCACGTCCCCATGATTGGAGCGGTACATTGTTTGATCTTCAGGTGCGTGGCGCCTCGAGTGTTAGCCAATAGCGAAGCCCGTAGAGGGCTACGCACATACTCATAGAACCACAGTTACATAAGTAACTAAGAAACACACTTCCATACTATTTTACTGCTACCTTTAGCCTGTTTAATAATATCCAGCAAAAAAATTTTAAATAATAATAATAATAATAATGCATTGGATTTATAGAGCACTTTTCAAGACACCCAAAGACTCTTCACATTCTGCATTATTCATTCATCCCACACTGGGAGTGGTAAGCTACTATTGTAGCTAGCTGCCCTGGGGCAGACTGACGGGAGCGAGGCTGCCATTTTGCGCCATCGGCCCCTCCGACCACCACCAACCATTCATACACACACCAGAACCATACTAAGGTCCATTGATCTCTAATGAGTCTTGTCTTAAGATACTTTTTAGGGCGGCATCCCTCTCCTTCATTAACAGACAATTCTTTCACTAAACCATGGGAGAGTTTTTTTTACTTTTACATTTCTGCAGTTGCGTTTTTTGTAAATTTAAAAATAATTTGGACCACACAATTTTTAGGAGTGTTACAAGATAGCTCAGGATCCTGGCCACAAACTAAATTCAGTCTCTAAAAGCTCCAGGTCAAGTTTTTGGATGAATGAGATGTACGTCTTCTCTCTTTTTTGATTTCTATAATGACATTTACAAAGCTTCTTTGAGACTAAAGTTAGATTATGGTCCAATAAATCAGTTATCAAATTGTAGATATTGTTAACACGATCAATTTGTTAGTGAAAATCAAATCTATTAATATTTTACTGGAGCTAGTGATTCTAGTTGAATTCATTATTATCTGAGTTGAATTAAATTGTTTTGCTAGGTGCCTTAGCTTGTTAGATCACACTTTATCCAGCCAGTTCAACCCATTATAATAGTTCCATCTCATTACAAACTTTTAGTACCTCTTTCAGCATGTCAAACGATTCATCCTTTCCATTAGTATATGTACTAGGATGGGGTTTGCGTGGCG
Organism: Mugilogobius chulae; assembly: GCA_038363315.1. Taxonomy (NCBI): domain Eukaryota; kingdom Metazoa; phylum Chordata; class Actinopteri; order Gobiiformes; family Gobiidae; genus Mugilogobius; species Mugilogobius chulae. The sequence goes on along the minus strand of CM076413.1, from coordinate 4,884,581 downwards.
ACCTCTAGGGGGCGTAAGGGCTATAAAAACGCTCCATCCTCACGTTCGACCTCTGACCCACAAACTGCAGCCTTCCGGTTGGCTTCTGTGCGCCTCCTTCCGCTAAAATGCCAGCTGCACGGTGTGGTATTGAGCCCTGAGTCAAGCGCCTCCACATGTAGAGCTCCCTGGGAAGCAGCTAGCAGCCTCGCTCCTCGGCGTGTGTGTCTGAGTCGGGTCCAGGTGGGGGCTGGACCGCGACCAAACAAGCGCTATATCGCCTACTGACCGGGCACTGCTCTATTTTCCGAGAGGGTGACCTAAGCTAGTGGGAACCAGAGGGAACCATTGCCATCTTGCCTTTTTTCTGCCTTTTGTTCTCACCGTTCTTTTTGTTTACATTGCTGCTAAGTAGACAAACTAAGGACTATTGTCACCTGGGTCTGGGGACAGCGTGAGCCTACCATGAAGGGCACAAGGGCAAAAGTCAAGATGGCCGCCTTTTTTGTTTTTGCTTAAGAAAGCAAAGACAAAATAGATTTAACGGCAGATGCCTGGGCAGTGTTGCCCCTAGCAGAGCGCCACACAGGGCAAAATATAGCAACATGGATTGAGCTGACTGTGCAAAGCTTTGACGTACCATGTGACAAGATTAATGCAATTGTAGATAATATTGGGGCTAATAATGTAATGGATTCAAATATTTAGCAGGAAAGGCATGGTTGGTCATCCGTTACAGTTAGAAGTAAAAGTGCCTGGAACAGCCCCAGATCAGCAGAGCACTGGGTATCTAGTAGAGCATTTTAAACAAACAACACTGAAAAATAAACCAATTCACCCTAATATATATATAATATAGTTTGTGCACCCTGAGCACAAACTATATTTACTAGATTGAGCAGCAGCTACCGTTTCTCACCTTTTAGAACAGCCACTCACTGCAACCCTGTCAGACCAACCCCACTACAACAGAGAGAGTGAAACAAGCCTGACCTAAGGCCTGAGTGGAGTTTGCTGAAAGATCTCACAAAAGAGCTTCCACCTTTTCAATGTGTCACTGTTTTTTAAGTGGGAAAAGTCTCTGGGGAAGTGGGGAAAGTCTCTGCCTTGCCTCCTCTGGTCAGTCGCCTTTTAAAATCCACCGAGGCAGTGTTTGAGAGTGTGCTTGTGCAACTACTGCCCTACAGGAAACCAACACCTGGTCAAAAGATTTCACAGTAAAAGATGACTCTGTCAGCAAACAAATCATTGCAGCTGCACTAGACCCTTGTTTTTGCAAAATGAAATTCCTTACACCTGAAGAAAGATTCAGGCTAAAACTGCAAGACTATCTGCCTCTCCAGAAGCACACAGGTCAAAGACACAGATGTGGCTGGGATTGTCAATGCATCACCACCTAAAAAGAGTCAACATCAACAAAGCAGCTTCGCTTTGAACAGACAGTGAACGTGAAAGTAATGACAATCAAAGTGTAACTAATGAAGCCATTTTTAGTTGTGGAATAAATACCATTCAATCTGAACAATTCCCCCTGTTTAATTACAGGTGCTGTTGTATATTGTTGAACCTCAAAGACTCTTTGTGTTGGTGGAAAACAAATCAAGGAAAATATCTCACTCTGGCCTTGTAAAATCGGTCCTTTGCATTCTGTCTGTCTCCACTCCTTCAGAGTCGCTCTTCTTCGTCATACCATGAGTTGTGAAACACTCATGACGCTTACACTTTCATTCATTTTAGTAAATAATAGCAGCTAACAGTAAAACACTGCTAAGGTTAGGGTTAGTTAAATCAGGCACACTGCAGGTCAATTCCGATTTTTTTTTGCCCATATGTGACCTGTATCCGATTTCACCATGGCAGTGTGAACGGCACAATTCTGATTTTTTCAAATGCGACACGCGACGCTTTCATATGTGGAGACAAATCCCATCTTTTCAAATGCATTCATCCGACATTAAAGTCACAAACTTAACAAGTCAAAGCAGAAACAGCGGCAGAAGAAACAGTAAAGTGTCAATGGAGGCGAGAGCTTCTGCACCTGCGTCTCCTACAGCCCCTGGACCGCCCGGTGAGCCAGACAAGAGACGAAGCAAACTAAATCACACACTGCCTGTTTAGTAGACCACCGCTTATCATAACTACTGCAGCAGAGCATCAGATCAATCGGAGGGAGAGATGCAGGAAAAAACACGGTGGATCACTCACTCACCTCTGTAAACCTGTCAAATTAAACTCTAGAGTTGTCATCCAGGTCTTTTCATCCATTCTTTACAAATCAGTGATATAGTCCACAAAACATCGCTGCAAATCCGTTTAAAAGTGTTGTTTGGAAAAAGAAAAGCCAAAAAGTACGAAGCAGTTCCTCTTGTGTTGTTTTTGTTTATCCGCGGCACGGCCTGTCAAGTTATTATAACATCATTATCACTGGACTACTTCCTGTCGTTGTCGCCAACTGTCTGAGCTTCAAACACATTTCTCTGTGACTCTGCGGCACATTTACACATAGTTTGGACTTGTATCTATAGTAGTGTAATGTTCTGAATGTTTTCAACTATTTGGATTTCTTAAAATGACCGACTTTATTTTGGACAGGAAACAGAACATGCTAACGTGCGCTAGCTTGTTAGCAGAGTGATAGTATTTGGTCTTTGCAGCTCCGTTTTTGCACTAAACAGCCTGAAATAGACACAAACATGTCTTGGCTGTGTAAATACACTTTCTGCATGTGATGTGGTGCTCTTTACTGCGCATGCGGGTCACTTTAGGGCCGCATTCCGTTCACACCAGAGACAAGTTGGAGTCGCATGTTTTGTGTAATGTGAACGACCACATGAAAAAATCTGAATTGAGAATCTGATCCTGCAGTGTGAACGTAGCCATAGTCTGGAAGAGCCTGGGGAGTTTGCAGCCTAAAAATGGCCATAAAAACAATACAAGACAGCTGCAAAGAAATCACTCAAGTTAGGTTTATAGCAAACATCTTCATCTTCTGAGAGATTCCACAACACCTCGACACATCTGGTTGTGGCACAAAAAGCATTGCATTAGCATAAGCCCAGACGAGTGACAGCTCTGTGGATGGATGAACAGAGGAGCAGAGGTCAGAACCATCCACTGTCAAGGCCAAGGAGAGGCTCAGATTAAAGACCTGAGTGATGGCTCATAAACGTCTGCAGCAGCTGAGCTTTTGTCCACACACACCAGCAGAACACCATCTGCAGCCAAGCACTTCATTTTTTAGTCATCTACAAATTACAAATGATTAAAGTGATGGTTTGGTTCATGGTTTTATTGATCAGGTATTCTTACTACTACAAGACTACAGCTCCTACACCTCCTACAGCATACTTTTACACAGCAGTTTTTACCTAAGTGAGCTGAGAAAGCAGTGAACATGAGTTCTCATGGAAAGAGCCCTTCATTTGCACAACATAAATGTAAGTGAGGGATTCAAATTTGACATAAGCGCCTCCGTACATTTACAGAAAGCAGACTGTGTATGTATTCCTCTGACCTGAAATATAGAATTGGATTTTGTATGTATGAATTTGTAAGTTTAGCACACAGAAATAGCAATGGTCACTGACACACACGTTTACGCTCTAGGTCCTGTGTTCAGTGTGACGTTAAAGCAGTGATCAACTGATCAGGATCCAAAACAGATTATTCACAAGTGAACATTAACTGTAAGTATTATTTAGTGGAAGATTAAAACTGTATCAGCACTGAAGGTAGATTATCTATAATCTATATATTCTATAAGGGAACTGAATTTACTTTAGAAGAGTATGATCTTAATTGTATAAACAAAAAAAAACAAAACAGGTGGAGTAGCTATGTATGTAAATAATTTATATATATATATATATATATATATATATATATATATATATATATATATATATATATATATATATATATATATATATATATATATATATATAATATTATATATATATATATATATATATATATATATATATATATATATATATATATAATTATAATTGGAACTATATTGGATAGCTCAGTTGGTAGGGCATAGGGCTGTCACACGGGGGACCTAGGTTCAAATCCCCGTCGGAGCGGAATGAGCATCCAGTGTGGGTCCTTGGGCAAGACCCTTCAAGCTACTGCCTACCTCGGATAATGATGAGAGACAATAAAACACATGAGATACCGGCTCAGACGTCGTCCGGTCTAACAAGGTCTGCGTCAGGTGTTGGGGAACCAGAGCACCCTGATGAGAAATGGGCTACTGGAACAAAGCGGAAATGGCAGAGCTGCGAGAACAAGGCTCTGTTGGAATGCTACTACTCAAGTAACCCTAGTCAGAGGGGTTACATGCGAAGAATGTGGAATGAATGGTCGGTGCGAAACCCACATTTAAGACTGACGGCTAAACAGCTAGTAGCTCAGTGTTCCAACATCCACAAACGGCAACTGCTATCACATTTTGAGATTGAGGAGGTACAACACAAATACAAATGAGATTTCATCATCTCTCCAACCAGAGATTGGGTACGAAGCCCCAATGAGTGTGATCACGCTGAGCGAGGCAGCGACTGACCTGAAAGATAGAATCATGGCGAGAATGAGCTCCAGGAAACCTCGACGCCAGTTACAACGGCTAAGTGAAGTACCATCTGAAAGTCTCATGAAAGATGTGAATGCTGCAGTGAGGCCCAGAGAGGTGCGATGAAAAGACCAGTACCCAGGAGGTACAGCCAGATGTCCATACCTGAAGCACTCGAAACTACCAAGCAAAGGCTCCAAGCCTTGGCCAGCCGCCTAAAGAGATACACGAAAGAGAATGAATGTTTGCAACACAACCTGCGAAAGTGTACTCTCAATGGCAGGGTAATAACAGCAGAGCAGATCCACCAAGGCTGGAAAGTGAACAACTGGACAGCACCGAGCCCTGACATGATCCACTCCTACTGGCTAAAGAAACTCACTGCACTCCATGAGCGCCTAGCAGCACATATGAACCAGCTGCTAAGGGATGGGACTCACCCTGAATGGCTAACCGAAGGGCGAACGATCCTGATAATGAAGGGTACAGTCCCATCCAACTACCGGCCAATGACCTGTCTCTCCACAACATGGAAGCTCATGTCAGGCATCATTGCGGCTAAGATAAGTGGGCACATGGGTCAATACATGAGCGAAGCACAGAAGGGCATTGGTAAAGATACCAGAGGAACCAAACACCAACTTCTGGTTGACTGAACAGTTGCCCAAGACAGTAGAACCCGACACACCAACCTGTGCACAGCCTGCAAGAAAGCCTCTGACTCAATGCCACACACATGGATCACTGAATGCTTGGAGCTGTACAACAACAACAGAACTCTGAGGGCCTTCATTGCAAACTCGATGAAGTTGTGGAAAACTTGTAGCCAATGGGAAGCCACTTCCAGCAAATGTGGCATATACCAAGGAGATGCACTGTCCCCACTGCTGTTCTGCATAGGTCTGAACCCCCTCAGCCAAATAATCAAAAAGACTGGCTACATATATACCGACTCAGAAACGGAGCCACCATAAGTCACCTCCTCTACATGGATGACATCAAGCTGTATGCTAAGAGCGAACGAGACAACGACTCACTGATCCACGCCACCAGGATCTACAGCACTGACATTGGGATGTCATTCGGGCTTGAGAAATGTAGTAGGATGGTGACAAAGAGAGGGAAGGTAATCCACACAGAAGGGGTCTCACTCCCAGACGGAACAATAGCAGACATTGAGGACAGTTACAAGTACCTTGGGATACCACAGGCAAATGGCAACCTTGAACAGGCAACAAGGAAAGCGGCAACAGCCAAATACCTCCAACGAGTAAGGCAAGTCCTCAGAAGTCAGCTCAATGGCAAGAACAAGTCCCGGGCAATAAACAGCTACGCCCTGCCAGTGATCAGATACCCTGCAGGAATAATAAGGTGGCCAAAGGAAGAGATACAGACCACAGATGTTAAGACACGAAAGCTCCTCACCATGCACGGAGGGTTCCACCCCAAATCCAGCACCCTGAGACTGTACGCTAGCCAAAAGGAAGGAGGCCGAGGACTAGTGAGCGTGAGAGCCACTATCCAGGATGAAACATCCAAGATCCATAAGCACATCAAGGACAAGGCCCCAACAGATGACGTGCTCAGTGAATGTCTCAGACAGTGGGGAACAGATGATGAGGTGCTGGAGGAGGAACCATCATGGGAGGACAAGCCCCTACATGGGATGTACCATCGGAACATAACTGAAGTGGCTGATTTCAAGAAATCCTACCAATGGCTTTAAAGTAAACTCATCCCAGTACTACCACACCAGACAGGACCCAGGAGGCCCCTTAAACAGTCCAGCACATAACTGCAGGTGTAAGATGCTGACAGGGAAAATGTACATGGGATTTTGGACTGTTTTGTGGAGGTAATGGCTAACTACGATAGAGTGCACTATATAGTGGTCACACCATTTAGTCAGAGCCGGATCTAACCTTTTGGGGGCCCTAAGCAAAAATCAGCTTCAGGGGTAGCCCAGTCTTTTCTACGAACTTTAATCAAACCAAAGCAGTGTTTAAATTTTTTTCATTATAATTTATAACTATACACAAAGCGACAGACAAAAATAAGTGTAGGCTAAATAATATACGTCACAATAAAGATAAAATGTAAGATCCTGCCCCGGAAACTTTTGAATAAAACAGATGCATTTTCCCTCAATTTGAAGTGAGCTATTTTAGACCAACAAATCTTTAATTTTATGCATAATGTTATAATCAATATATAACTGCACCTCTCCTCAAGTTGTACCTGGTGTCAGTGTTTCCCAGTGGGGTATCAGCCCTGTCCCTCTCCCTGTGAGCTCTGCCTCTGTTCCCTCTTCATGTGCTCACACACAGCTGACAAGCTGCATCATCGCCTGGACTTTTTGGACAGAAATACTAACATCTGAAACTTTTTCGGGACAGACAGTCTCATGTTTTGTGTGGCTTTTAAAATAATTCAACAAATATTAATTTTCGCCGCAGTCATTTTCACGATCTGCAGATTAAAGAGAAGCTAAACCCTAAATAAGTTTTTTAGTTGTTAAACTATGTATATGGTGTTTAAATAGCATTGTCTACTGTTCTGAGTCATTTTTGGCATTTTCAGTGCAAACTGATCAAATTACCAGGTTTCAGGTCAAAATAGTCACAAACTGGCTGTATCTCTCATGTCAGCTCCAGTTCTATGTGACCTCAGTGTGTATTGTCCATTCAAAATGAAGCACTAATTGCAGACACCTGCTGTCAGTCCAATCACACTGCTGCTCTCCTCTCTGAGCCCTCCTTTGCCCTTCTCCCAATGCTTTTCAATGAGTTTGCTGTGTTTGAAATGTGTTTGTGGGTGGAGTTTAGGGGGTGAGCTTCTCTTTAAGTTCATCAGCTTTTTGTGTTCATAGTTTAGCCAAACTTGTATTATGTAATATGAGTCCATAAATATGTGTTGATTAGTATTTATTACTAAAGTTCATTTTTGTCTTTTTCATCCAAACAGGGAAAGGTCATGTGACCTGCTGTCAGCTGACTGTAGTGCGATGAATGAGTCACTGACTGGACCACTCAGCCGATCAGGGCTGAACAGTGATTGGTTTAGGAAACGAGTGTGGATGTTCAGACACAGCGAATGTTCATTTGTAGATAAAAACTTAGACTTGACTCTATGAACACAGAACCCTGCAGTGTACTGTATGTAATATATAATATCACAGCCTTAGACATTACTGTCACTGAAGTAACTAGTAAGGACCAAACTCTACATACATGCTTTTAGAGTTACTTCTGAACACTATCAATTTGGAACCACTTAAACTCATTTTGCCGTTAACTGAATTGGAATAGCGACTTCAGAGCACTTTTGTGAAAAGTGATGTAAACTCTGATTTGATTTGTCCAGCTCATCAATCAGACGACTTACTGCTGCCCTCTGGCCTCTAAGGTCCTTTTCAGTCGGTTGGTTAAGGGTCAAAGTGGTGAGGGCCTCCACTTGACCTGCTTATGCCCTGTGGCAGGGGCCGGGTGGAAGTGGAAGTGAGCAGGATTAACACAAGCTCTATTAGCTGAAGAATATGAGCTCTGATGCTTCAGAGAGTACAAAAGACCTACAGGACCCCAGAATCTACACTCTGCGTCAAAACTGTCCCAAACAAACAACCATAGAAGGAGGCACCAAATGTGATTGACTAAAAGAAGGATGAAAACACTAAAACGAATAATCAAACTGCAAAAGACTTCAAGGACCATCAGAGGCAGCTCGTGTACCATCCCTCAATATAACGTGTAGTTCAATGTAGTTCAAACAATCTAGAGTTTAAGTCTGTCGAGCCGGGGTTCATTAGCTGTGGGAAATTACTCGTCTAGCCGGACGAGGACAGACAGTCCTGGATAGAGAGGTGGGGAGAGTGTCTTTTCAATGTAGGCCTGGGCGATCTGGGAAAAAGATTATCCAATTATTATTTTTTCCTTATAATGGATTGATTTTTTTTTGCTTAACCTTTTTCAAAAACAAAATAACAATGGACTTAATAAACGTGGTTCCCATTAAACCCTTGTGTTGTGTTGGGGAGCTTTTTTTTTATATATAATAGTCCACTGTTGTTACAGTTCAAGAAATATTTCATAAATATATTTGGGGTTTTTTTTGTTTTTGTTTTTTTGTTACAAACCTTAGTTTATAAGAATAAATTTGGTACCAAAATACCAAATTTGAAAAATGTGTATGTGAATTTTCGTGTATGTACATATAATGGTGAATAGAAAACTGCAGTTCAAAAAAGGCCACTCTACAGTATTTAAACAGCCTTATTGTTCAAACGTTAACACACAGCAGCTCTTGCTCTGTGAAAAGTGGCAAAATACTCTTAAGACACCATCCCCAGGTTTAGGAATTTTTTCAAAGTTATTTTTTGTCACGGATAATCAGTACACCCAATATATAAGGCTTCTATTTAGTTTGAAGTTGCGTGCGTCCACCCAGCGTGCACAAGCTCTGACTTGCGTGGAGTGTCCACACTTTCAGACTTTCAGACACTTTCACAGGATAGCCCAAATCCCATCAGAAAAAGCTGCTGAATCACTGTCTTACCAGTTTTGTCTCTGTCTGCGCGCGTTGTTTTCCTTTCACCGCGCGCTCAAAACGCTGTTTGTATCTCACCGCAATGTTTGATTTTTTTTTCTATCTGAGTGTGCTGTTATTTTCCATTCAATTCTTAAGGAAAATTGCTAAAAAAATAGCTTTTTTTTTTCATGAAATCTGTTTGTTTTGTCGTCAGATCTCCACACTCCTGTGAATCTGTGATTCTGCAGCTCCTGTTCTGATAATGTCACATCATGAATGGAAAAAAACAGCGTGTTCAGATAGAAGCAAAGAAAAAGAATCAAACTGCGCTAAGATGCGCTGAAATTAAAACATCGCGTGGTGTTATCATTCTGAGCGCTCGATAAAAGGAAAACAGAGCGCAGACAGAGCCTATGCGCGCTGTCAGGAAGTTTGCGTTCATTTTCAATTTATTGGCTCTCAATTCTTGTTACTGAGCGCAATGATGTTCTCTATGCACGCTCAAGTTAAAGGGCCACTAAACACCAAAACTACTTTTTTAGCTGATAAACTGTGTAAATGGGTGTTAAATAGATGAATCTACACATCCTTGGTCTTATTTTGGTAATTTGGAGCATATTTGTTAAAAATCTGACTTTTGGGTCTAAAACTGTGTCTGTATTGTCCTCTTTGGGCTTAAATATGGACACTACATTTGAATTTCGCGGTTGGAGCAGCTCATTCAAACTACGCAAATCAGCAAACTACGTCACGGGTCTTTGCGAGGGGGAGGGGTGCTCCTTCTCCCCTGAGGGCGGGGCTGCTCCATGTGCAGCAGTCAGTGTGCGAGGGGAGAGGAGAGAGAGAGGAGAGCGGAGCACGGGGGAAGCTATGTTGTTAGCATCGTAGCATCAGCTCACTCCTCTATTGTAGCAGATTATTTTTACTGTTGGGGCTATAGCTTCTGTTTAGGCTCTGAAACAAACGCTTTTACATTTGCTCGTCAGCTGAGCGGAGTTTGTAACAAACTTTTCTGCAGAAGTTGGCCTATGACTGTTCATGTTAGCCATCTGCTTCTACATACACGGATTCTGCTGCTCTGACGAGTTATTTTTGAAGGTAAGTTTGCACCATTTCACTCACACAACATGTTATTTTTATTAAAAAGATTGTAACGGTATAAACCTTTGCTGTGGCTCTGATTAAATAGGTAATTGTCCAAGTGAGTCAGTGCTTTGTGCATGAGAATGTAATAAACTGAAGACAAACTTTGTTCCTGTGAACTAGATGGACTGTGCATTTCATTATAAGTTACACGTTAGAAAAGCTAAACAGGATGCATGTCTGACCTGAGGCAGTACATAATAGATCAAACATAACTGACTTTGCTTTTTACATTTTCAGATTGTATTCTAATACCTGACAGAAGATGAAGGCAATGGGAGAGTCACAAAAGCCAAAAGCTGATGATCTCACCAGAATCCAATCAGGTAACATTTCTAATTATAAATGTGCAAATGCTAGAATAAGGTAGTTTTAATTGAATGTTGTCTCTGTTCATACAACAGTTGTGGCAGTTCTTTGAAGACAGCTGCATCAGGAAGACTTCTCTGAGCGTGTGACTGAGGAGCAGCAACACCAGGTATAATATAGTAGACCTACATGATTAGTATAGTGGTATCAGAAGTGTATTAGAGCTACATACAACACCAGGTATAATATAGTAGACCTACATGATTAGTTTAGTGGTATCAGAAGTGTATTAGAGCTGCATACAACACCAGGTATAATATAGTAGGCCTACATGATTAGTTTAGTGGTATCAGAAGTGTATTAGAGCTGCATACAACACCAGGTATAATATAGTAGACCTACATGATTAGTTTAGTGGTATCAGAAGTGTATTAGAGCTGTACACAACACCAGGTATAATATAGTACTGTAGGCCTACATGATTAGCATAGTGGTATCAGAAGTGTATTAGAGCTGCACACTCATATCTTATAAGTAAAATAAAATAAAGTAAAATGTACTTGTACTAACAATTGATGAAATCTTTTCAAACACCAATGAAATGAATCCATTCTTGGTGGGTTATACATTGACCAGGGTTGTTGACACAGTAGTGACAGATTCAAAAGTCAGATTTGCTAATGTCATATTTTTTTTTTAACAAAACTCTAAATTGTTTTCCAGATTTCAAACTGAAGAAGCTGGTCTTTGTTGTCCTGCTGTACATCTGGTTTCGGCTCCTTTCTGTGGCTTCATCTTTTGTGACCAGACGTCTACAGATCATCTCAAATACAGATTGTGCACACAAACATTTCATCACAAATATCAAGCTCAATAAAATTAAATAATGATGCCAAATTCAAGTAATACCTTTATTGCATTTGTAAAGTTGGCACAAACATGTTGACATGAATATACAGTATTAGTTTAGTTCACAGTAAGTCTGGAGTCTGTAGAATAAACTCTTGAATGTACAGTATTAGTTTAGTTCACAGTAAGTCTGGAGTCTGTAGAATAAACTCTTGAATGTACAGTATTAGTTTAGTTCACAGTAAGTCTGGAGTCTGTAGAATAAACTCTTGAATGTACAGTATTAGTTTAGTTCACAGTAAGTCTGGAGTCTGTAGAATAAACTCTTGAATGTACAGTATTAGTTTAGTTCACAGTAAGTCTGGAGTCTGTAGAATAAACTCTTAAATGTACAGCATTAGTTTAGTTCACAGTAAGTCTGGAGTCTGTAGAATAAACTCATGAATGTACAGTATTAGTTTAGTTCACAGTAAGAGTCTGGAGTCTGTAGAATAAACTCTTGAATGTACAGTATTAGTTTAGTTCACAGTAAGAGTCTGGAGTCTGTAGAATAAACTCTTGAATGTACAGTATTAGTTTAGTTCACAGTAAGTCTGGAGTCTGTAGAATAAACTCATGAATGTACAGTATTAGTTTAGTTCACAATAAGAGTCTGGAGTCTGTGGAATAAACTCTTCATCACAAGTATTGTTATTTTGTCTTTGTACTCACAATCTAAAAATAAATTGTGTTAATATGAAACATGTATTTAGACTTTTTTGCATGAAGTGATAAACTGCTTCAGAAATCATTGCTCAGTAATGAATATGAATAAATTAAATATATTTATTACTTTGTGTCTCTATCATATTGCAAAACAAATGCTATAATGTTTGGAGATTGCAGAGCCACAGAAGTGCAAATGTGCATATTAAAACAATGTTGTAGCTGCTTTTGTTTGTAGCATATTTTTACCTGTAAAAATAATGATTGATAATAGCATTAATATTACTGACTACATTTGTTTTCCTTTGAACGAACCTTCAGTGCTATGCTTAGTAACTTTACACTATAAACATCTGAAAGAAACCAAACCTATCTATCAAAATACAGTATATAACGTTAGAGCATTGGTATTTAGCATTAGCCCGGTGTTAGCGCGTTAGCTTTTAGCGGCCGCTTCAGTTCATTTGGACACTTGGCTTTCATCCAGCGGCCTGTCCAGGCTTCACTCAGGCCCGTCGGGTTCCGCGATGTCCCGTCGGGTCCGATAAAGATGATATTCCAACCGCAAAAGTCCGTTCCACTAAGCTGGACCTGGCCGTGATCCGCGCGCGGCGCCATGTTGTAATGTGTTGTTTACACCGGTACAGGAACACTCCTCCGCGGACACACCCCCGCGCTCCCCCCGCATCTCTCTCTAGTCCTCCAGGCACCGCCCCTAAAGCTGCATTTTTTGAATGTAGCTCCTGGGCGGAGAAAACTTTTTTCTGGCCGTTTAGTGGCTCTTTAAAGACAGATGTCTGACGCCATACACACCCACACATTTTCACTTTACGTCGCTCTGTAAACTGCAAGTTCAGGTCTTTATACGGCTCTTTATAAACTCCAAACTCATATCTCTTCATGGCTCTGTAAACTACAAACTCATGTCTCTTCATGACTCTGTAAACTACAAACTCATGTCTCTTCATGGCTCTGTAAACTACAAACTCTTGTCTCTTCATGGCTCTGTAACTCCAAACTCATGTCTCTTCATGGCTCTGTAAACTACAAACTCACGTCTCTTCATGGCTCTGTAAACTCCAAACTCACGTCTCTTCATGGCTCTGTAAACTACAAACTCACGTCTCTTCATGGCTCTGTAAACTACAAACTCACGTCTCTTCATGGCTCTGTAAACTACAAACTCACGTCTCTTCATGGCTCTGTAAACTACAAACTCACGTCTCTTCATGGCTCTGTAAACTACAAACTCATGTCTCTTCATGGCTCTGTAAACTACAAACTCACGTCTCTTCATGGCTCTGTAAACTACAAACTCACGTCTCTTCATGGCTCTGTAAACTACAAACTCACGTCTCTTCATGGCTCTGTAAACTCCAAACTCACGTCTCTTCATGGCTCAGTAAACTACAAACTCACGTCTCTTCATGGCTCAGTAAACTACAAACTCACGTCTCTTCATGGCTCTGTAAACTATAAACTCACGTCTCTTCATGGTTCTGTAAACTCCAAACTCACGTCTCTTCATGGCTCTGTAAACTACAAACTCACGTCTCTTCATGGCTCTGTAAACTACAAACTCACGTCTCTTCATGGCTCTGTAAACTACAAACTCATGTCTCTTCATGGCTCTGTAAACTACAAACTCACGTCTCTTCATGGCTCTGTAAACTACAAACTCTTGTCTCTTCATGGCTCTGTAAACTACAAACTCATGTCTCTTCATGGCTCTGTAAACTACAAACTCACGTCTCTGTAAACTACAAACTCAGGTAGTTTTTGTTCTGCTGCTGTTTGTTTTTTACTTCCATCACAAAAACTCACCAAAAAAGAACATTTATTTATTCATGTATTATTACATGTTCTGCTAAGACGCTGACCTGCCCAGCGCTGCTTGTGATTGGTCAAACAAACTGTCAGTCTCTTTTAGTAGCCAGTGATGTGTTTTGGGCTAAATGGAACTAGCCCAGCTTCTGAACTTTACTGTGTGCAACAGAACAGGGGCGGGCCAAGCTCTTGTCAATCATCCTTCTAGTGTAGTAGTCAAGACCGCACTAATCGAGACCAAGACTTGCCCGAGACCACAAGATCTCGAGACCGAGACAAGACCAAGACCACAAAGTGTCGAGACCAAGACCAAGACCAAGACCAAGACTGATCGAGACCAGGCCAAGACCAGTTTAAAAATTATGACTGTGCCCAGAGATAAACATTGTTCAAGAATAAACCATGGGCAGAGTTCAACGTTATAAAAAAAATGTTACTAACAAACTGAAAGTCAGGGCTCCAGACTAACTTTTTTCACAAGGAGCACTGTAGCTGCTAACTGATTCAGTTTAGGGGCACAAGGGAAATTTTAGGAGCACTGGTCGTAGATTGATAATTGAAATTTTTTTATTGCTCAATTAAATATAATTGACAATGCAATGTTATTTTAATTTATAATCTGTTAATTTATTTTGCTACAAAATTGTATGTTGGCTAAAAAAAGCAAAGCACAAAAACTAACAAAAAATAAACATTTTAAAATAACTATACATAGGCTACTTTGTGAAAGGAAAGCAGCAGTAACAGGGCTGCACAACTGATCTTTACATTAGAAATGTTCAGTAGCTCTACTCTAAAGGTCAGTATTAAATACAAATTATTTGCACAAATATTAAAAGTAGCCTAAACTGATCATCACAGGTTGTGAGGGTTCTACTCATTTAGACACTGTGTACATTTAGAGAATTCTGATCATGTATTGTTTGGCCACAGCCAGAATTGAAAAGCTCACACAACTGCAATGAGATGCTTTCAGTATTTGTATTGTTTTTAAATAAACCTACAGAACACTATGATATATTATCTGTTTAAAAATATAGTTTGACACACGGGATCCCCACAAACCCTGTGTCCACAGCTCCGCTCAGGGGGCGGGTCACGAGTATCTGTCCTGGGCCATCCACGCACTGAATCTGCGAGCAACCCTCAGCCGTGTCACGGATGTCACGGAATCTGATCGCGTCTCTATAGACTTGACTCAACTCAACAAAGTGAAAGCGCAGCGCGGGGGTGCACGAGGACCGCGAGCGTGCACGGACAGATGTGAAGCGAACGCGAGGAAATGAATGGCTTTTGATAATTTGTTGGCCCGTGTTTTCTCTGTCACGTGCAGTGACGCTCGGAAAGTTTTACTATGACCCACGGAATAATGCTGACAAGATCCAAAGCGATACGTGGGCGGAGGCAGGCAACGTGAGGACACGGTAATGACCCAAACAGACCTCACGCGTGAGCTAGAGGCACGCGCCCTCGGCGAGAGGGTTGCTTGATGGTGTCTCCAGCGGGAAAGCATGGAGCGTATTTTGGGTTGACGAGCGGCTTTGGCTGCGCCTCGGGGCGCGTGGCTGCTCGGTGCTTTGGCGTGCTGTGTACAAGATCTGACCCACAGAAGTAGGCGTGTAAGTGAAACGAGCCTGGGGCTGCCTGCGCGAGGCATTAAGCTTGCCGTTCCGCTCCAAAATGACCGAGTCCCGGAGCGTTCTAGACCAAGACCGAGTCCTGGAGCGCTCGAGACCAAGACCAAGACCAAGTCCTGGAACGCTCGAGTCCGAGACGAGACCAAGAACTTTAAAAAACGGTCTCGAGACCGGTCTCGAGGCCAAGACCGGTCTCGAGGCCAAGACCGGTCTCGAGTACTACGACACTACATCCTTCCATAGACTTCTGCCGTTTGTACTGAGATACTGTGGACTGAACCAAAAAACTAGCTCCATTTTTGAGAACATTTTCAGCCATCAGACATTATTCTATAACAGCAACGCTGCAGCTAAAGTAATACATTTAAATATGATAGTCTGTATGAAACATGCTGTTAGCTTGAGTTCTCCATCCAAACCATGTTATTCATGATTTGATCTGAAATAAACAGCCATCTACAGTAAGCACTGTGAATGAATCTAAATGTCTTTACAATAAACAATCAATCACCTGACCACGCCCCCCCCCCTATGTCACCTGACCACTCACCACCCGACCACCCACTCCCCCCCCCCACGTCACCTGACCACTCCCACACCCCGCCCCCAGTGACCACTCCCACAGCCACGTCACCTGACCACTCCCACACCCCGCCCCCACGCACCTGCCACTCCCACCCGCCCACGTCACATGACCACTCCCACACCCCGCCCCCACGTCACCTGACCACTCCCACATCCCGCCCCCACGTCACCATGACCACTCCCACACCCCGCCCCTACGTCACCTGACCACTCCCACACCCCGCCCCACGTCACATGACCACTCCCACACCCCGCCCCCACGTCACATGACCACTCCACACCCCCCTCTCCCTGTTTCTCTCTCCCTCTCTGTCCCTTTCTCAGCTCCCTCTCGCTCCCCCTCTCTCTCCCTCCCTTTCTCTCTCTCTCTCTCTCTCTCTCTCTCTCCCTTCCTCTCTCTCTCTCTATGTCTCTTTCTCTTCCTCCCTCTCTCTCTCTTCATCCTTTGCCCTCTCCTCCTCTGTCTCTCTCTCCCTCTCTCCCTCCCTCCCCCTCTCTCTCTCTCTCTTGATCCTTTGCCCTCTCCTCCTCTGTCTCTCTCTCCCTCCCTCTCTCCCTCCCTCCCTCTCTCTCTTCTCTCTCTCTCTCTCTCTCCTGATCCTTTGCCCTCTCCTCCTCTGTCTCTCTCTCCCTCCCTCCCTCCCTCTCTCTCTCTCTCCTGATCCTTTGCCCTCTCCTCCTCTGTCTCTTTCTCCCTCCCTCCCTCTCCCTCCCTCTCTCTCTCTCTCTCCTGATCCTTTGCCCTCTCCTCCTCTGTCTCTCTCTCCCTCCCTCTCTTTCTCCCTCCCTCCCTCTCTCCCTCCCTCTCTCTCCTGATCCTTTGCCCTCTCCTCCTCTGTCTCTCTCTCCCTCCCTCTCTTTCTCCCTCCCTCCCTCTCTCCCTCCCTCTCTCTCCTGATCCTTTGCCCTCTCACCCTCTGTTGTCAGAGTTCCAGTCAGCTGTGAAATCGTACAAATTGCGCTGGTTGTGATGCTGCGTGCGTGTGCGTGCTGCTTGTGAATGTGTGTGTGTGTAGAGTGTGGGGTGCAGGGGTTAGAGGTCAAAGGGAGATTTTCTGCACCAACACTTCCTGTGTGTGTTCCATCCATGCACACAGAAGCACCTGTGCGGAGGTCACATTCACAGGTGGTGTGCTGTGGGAGCCATGTTTGTGCTGGTTCGAGCACTATGATGCCACTGCAAATGTTCTAAACTGATCACGATTCAGACGCACAGTGATGCATGAGGAGTTACAATAGGAACTCCACTGAGTCTAAAATCTTCCTAAAGTCTTCATTTTTGTAATATATTAATATTTCCATCTGCAACAATAATGTAATTCATTCAATTAAAAAACAAAACAAAAACACTTAAATTGAGTGTTTTTCTCAGCATTTGTTAAGTGAGATTAAAAATAGATTCATTCATTAGATCATAAATAATTAATCTCTTCAATCTTGTAATCACTTGACAGCACTACAAATATATAATAGTTGTTTTCCATTTAATAATGAATGTATAATTAAGTAATAACAACTTGATCAATAGTGTTGATGGATTTACTTTAAAGTGATACATGACTCTATGTGAACGTGATTAGACAGGTGAGCACAACCGTAGACAGAACAAGAGGTAGAGAGTTTCTGTTTATTCATCTGTGTCAGGGGCGTCGGACTGGGGGGGTAAAGGGTACTTTCCCCAGGGCCCTGGACAGATAAGGGCCCTCCAAGATCCAATGATTTTGTATATTTTTTTTCTCTGTTCCTTTTTTTCTTACTTTAATCTACTTTATGTCCTAATAAAATGTATAATGGTCAAGTTCTTTTCCGTTAAATATAATTATAAATACCATCAGAGGGCCCTTTCACCCCTTTTCACCTGAGCTGCCCCAGGGCAGTTTACCGTCACTGAGTGGGAGGGTTCAGCTCACTGTGAAGCGCTTTGTGCCTCTGTGTCTGTGTCAGAGCAAACTGCTGACATTGTTTTAGGGCTGTCCAATTCATTGGATTTCAGTTTCAACTCTGAGAGTTTCTGTAATTGTTTACAAAAGTTGTGTAATCGAGACATTGTGACTCAGAAGTGTGCTCGTATATGAGTGGTAGAAAACATTCACAGATATGACACCTGTTTCATTTGATCTCTCTGTGTTTAAAGGGCACCACAATCATTGGAATAACTGTAATAATATTATTTCTATTCTCATTGAACAGTGCATCAGTCTCTTTTGCCTCGAGGAGGGGCTCATGGCTCTGGAGCTGTGCTTCACTGACAGTGGGGATTTTTACATTGCTAAACACAGCACTGCATGTGTGACTTTCACAAAAGTTTTTAGGTCAAAATGGCTTTATTTTGACACATTAACGACTGAATCACACAGAACTGGGTTCACTGACACGAGCGGGTGTTTTGTGCCAGTAACACTGGCTAAACAAGGTTTTCACTGTCCAGGAAGCACATACATCACACACGAGTGACCCACAAACACTTTCAGTCTCTATGCATTTCAATCTCTACAGGAAACTGTCAAAAGTCATGATTTATCACTTTAACTGTAAAGTCCAAAAACTGTTTCTGCTGTATCAAAACATGACTTAATCTGTCCAAATGTGATTTAAACAGACTCAAAGTAGGAACAAGATTTTCCATTTGTTCAAAAAATGCAATAAAAAAGCACAAGTCTGTTGGACTGAGGACGAGATAGAGGATATTGTTTTATTTACTGCAATATCATTATTTTGTGATTGATTGAGTGTCTAATGTCTATTTTACAAACCATGTTCACCATGTCTGATTCCTTTCATTAAAACACTCCACCTTCATTTCAGCTTCTGACGTTTTACGAGTTTAGTAGAGAAGCAAAGTGTAACAGTGACAGGGCATCTGACACAAAGGGTTTGGTTGTGACTCTGCTGTTTTGTTGATTACACATTTTCAGATTAGTCCTTTTCAAGGGTTTGATGAAACAATCTTCTTTGTAGCTCCTTTTTCTTTGTGCAAACGTACTTTTACCAGTTTAGACTGTGAAAAAGTCTCAATCTACAATAATCATTCATCAAATCTGACCACTATGACTTCTAAAGCTTTTTTGTTGTTATTGTTGTTTTTACTTTCAATGCAAAATGGAGGTGTGTTTTATGCATCATTTTACTGACTAAATGTGTGTGTTGTTTCAGAGCCCTCTGTGCACTGCTGCGGTTTAGATCAAACTAATGTCTGCTGACTTTCATTTGACTATACTTATTATAAAACATTTGTATATTCATTCTCCACACATTTGTCACATTGACACACTTGTCTATTCTAAAAGTCAGTTTGGGAAACAGCTCTGAAGATTTACATTCAAAACACTTCAATGTTTCCCTCAGAAGCAGGTTTTATCGTCCAAACTGTGTATTCATTGGACTCACATGCTTTTAATCCCCCAGCTCCAAACCTACCTGATAAACCAGAAGAAAATGTCGCCATGTGGCTTCAGCCAAACTCGTGCGGACTTTACACAAAAAAGGCCTAAAATCTGCTGTTTCTGTGTCTTTGTGTACGCTTTACCGTGACACTGTTGGACTGCCACACCAGTGAGTTGTGTCAGTGTTGGCCATTCTGTAGAAAGGTTTGGATCAAACAAATAAAACACACAAAATTTACAAATCCAAATGTAAATTACTGAGAATTGTAATAAATAAATAAATAAATAAAACAGTTCCGTAAAGGCCTTGTTCCTCTTTAGTAAACAAATAAATAAATACATAAAGAAACCAAAAGGCAGAAGATGATTCTTTACACTTTTTACACAAACATAAATAACTCTTGAATAATACTGGTCCGACCTGTGGCAGACTCACAGTGAGAAGCACTGAGCCCAAAAGAACAACCCCACATCTAAAACATTTTAAAACAACAAAGAAGCACTTTTATAAGCTAATATAGACATTCTCATAACACCACCAACATGTATTCTTGGGGACTTTAAAAAATACTGGAGCACACATTTAGACTGGACAATTGTATAGATTTCTTTTTTTTTTTTTTAGCAATAAAAAATGAAGTGATCTTCTTTGAAGGCAATAACTAGGTGTACTGTAAATACAACTGTAATTCTGGTAGTGTGTATGATTACATGCATTTATGTATATATTGTATGTATGTATGTATGTATATATCTATATATATATGTGTGTGTGTATGTGTGTTCTTGTTTTTCTATCTTAGTGAGAACCGTTTTGAGTTTTTAACCTACAGATGAGGACATTTTTGGGAAGTGAGGACATTTTGGCCATGTCCTCACTTTCTGAAGGGCCTGTTTTGGCCTGTTTAAAGGGGCGAGATGTGGTTTTAGAGTTAGGGTTAGAATTGGGTTAAGGTTAGGGTAAGGGGCTGGGTAATACATTATGCCTATGAAAGTCCTCACTAAGATAGAAAAACGTATGTATGTGTGTATGTATGTAAATATGTTTATTTTAGTGCATGTATATGTGTATTCTTGTGGTATATGTATCTTCCCTCTGGTTATTTAATGAACTATATATTAAAACAAAAACAGATTTGACTCAATAAAACAAATATTCAAAGAGAACATGGCTTCAAAACCCACCAGTGCTACACGGACCACACTTTGAGAAACAGCTCCAGCTCGAGGTGATGTTGTAGATTCTACTGAAGACCAACAGGATGTTCTCCAGCCCAGAGCAGTTTGTAGGATCACAAATATATCTCTGTGTCTGTGAAATGCGCTGTACAAATAAAGATTACTTACTTACTTACTACTCTCTTTAATCTGTGAACCTCTCCACCTTGAATCAATTGCCACAACAACAGAAGCCTCTGGCCCTTTCCGAAAGCGGCTCCTCCTTCCTTTTCCTCCGCACTATTCCTAAGTGCTGTTCGAAAGAGAGCGAGGAAGGAGGAAGAGTGTCTTATCAGCTCCTTCAGAGCGAGTGGGCATCAGAGCTGACTAAACACGTGTGAGTAACACCTGAGAGCAGCCCGACGTGGACAACACACCACACGTTTAGCTCCACGTTTATTCACAAGAACAAACCGCTTTATTTGTGCATTTTGTTAGAGACTGAAGGGCTTTGATAAATAATGAGAAAATCATGCCCAGACACAATTCGACATTATAAATGTATTTTTATTCATTGGACCTCCTTTTAGCAACAGCAAAGACACAACATCAGTAATGCAGATTAAACAAACAAAAAACATTGCATGTGTGACTTATTTAGGAAATGAGAAGTTTGAAAACATATTATCAATTCATTCATCACCAGAAACACTGAGAAATCTTGCATCTTTATTTTAATGACAGTTGCCTCAATACAAAGCTGTTTTTTTCGTGATTGTTCCGGCTGTAGCAGTATAAATCCTTATGGCATGTTTAGTTAAATAAAAAAGTATATTTGGACCAAATCAGTGCGTTTTGAGAACTGGGATTAATATTAATCTGGAAGCTGTAGTGCTAGTATCATTATCAAAATGCCTCTTAATAAGTCTATTCTATCTTTATTTGAATCCAACTTTGATAAATGTTCAGTAGGGGCGTGTCTCTTCAGTAGGGGGCGTGTCTCTTCAGTAGGGGGCGTGTCTCTTCAGTCTGAGCGAGGAAAGTGCAGTTTGAAACCACAGCTCTGAGCCTCTAATGACCTCCGCTCAGCTGTGAAGGAGTCCTCAGTGAGGAGTCAGAAGTGAGGAGGAAAAGGGAGGAGGAACTGGTTTCAGAAAGGCCCACACTGTCTCAAATGTCTCAGTGATTTACACAGTCAGAGCTCCATCTAGTGGACAGGAAGAAGCATCACATCATGCTTGTGTTTGAAAGTAGTTCTGTTAAACAATCAGCTCCGTGTGTGGGTCCCGCTCGGTTCTCCTCGTTTCCTCTGGGCACTCCCGTTTCCCCGCCAACCAATAACACGCAGGCTAGGACAGCGCTTCCCAACCAGGGGTACAGGTACAAGCACTTACCCGGGGTACTTGGAATGGTTTCAGACTTTAAATGGAGGTGTAATTCAATAGTAATTGAACATTTTTGTAGTCAAAGATTTGGGAGAATTTTGGGGCATGACATTCATTCAAACTAGAAAACAGGTTAAGCTTAAGGGGTACTTGGGAAACACTGGGTTAGAGAACGCTTGGTGGTGGTCGGAGGTTGAGGTGCCAGGTGTTTTGGCGAATTTTGTCACTTGATTTAAGTTTACACACATATAAACACACCACACACCTTCTCTTTCAGAATGACCCAGCTTGTCATCGCTGTGCATCCTCCTTCTCCACTACATGTGAATGTTTTCAGTCTGTCTCTGCCTCAATTATTCAAACAAGCCTGTGAGTTTAAACACTAGGTGGCGGTGTTGACTGCACAGCGAAGCCTTCTTGGCAGATGCTCCATGGGGAAGAAGGAAAAGAAATGATTTGAACTGTCACACATACTTTGACCCATGTGGGATTGTCAGTAATACGAATCATGTGTGAGTAAAAGAAATTCAATCTGCACAACTGTGTTAGTGAGTCAAGAAAAACCTCAGTAGTAGTAGTGTTTATTTTGATACCAACACCAATACTTTATACAACTACAGTCTTATAGATGAAGATTTTACCAAAAATATATGCATAAAAAAAAGTTTGTAAAAAGCCAAACAGATACACAGTTAAGCCTCAAATGTGGCTCGTGCAAAGTGACAAACTGATTCTGAATCTGACTGAATGTTTAGGCCTAAAGTGCCTCCGACAGGTTCAAATCACTATATTTTTGTAATTTTTTTTTTTTTTTGTCTTTTGGGAATTTCAAATATGGTTTCTGTTCATACATGATGACATCACACTATGTAGCCATGTATGTGGCAGGCTTCAACACTCTTAAGCCTTCTGCACACTGCAGGATGTAAGCCCGATGTTTCCCTCTACGAGTTCAGGGAGGAGTGGCCAGAGTAAGGTTTTCCTAAGAGATTTTGGTCATTTCTCTCCTGATGTCGTGTGTCACTGCGACTGTTTGTCAGGAGCATCATCATGAGGTTCACTCTTTGTGCTCGTAGTCTTTTTGACAATCATTACACACTGGAATGATTGTCAAAACAACACACCTGCTCCTTAACTGATGTGAGAAGCACTGACTTTAGCCTGTTAGAACATGGCCAACACGGAGTTTGTTTAAACTTTTTCATTTCACGCCACAGTGTGTCACAGTAACATCTCCTCTGCTCCTCTGTGGTGTTTCTAAACCTGCTTTAATCCACTCGCAGTTCATTGTTCACTGTTATAACCGTGCACATGAAAGAAAACACTCTGCGCTCGATCACATGACACACACACACTGTTCTGCTCGATTACATGACACACACACACTGTTCTGCTTGATCATGTGACACACACACTGTTCTTATGTCTCTGGCCTCTTCTTTTCTTTGGCACAATAAAGAATCGCCAAAGATCCTAAACTCGTGTAGTGTGCAGCCGGCTTTACTCTTTATAAACATGTTTCAGACTCATGTGTTGTCCTATCCTTGTCTCCCAGAGTGATGTCATCAGTTTAAACTCTGCTCTACGTCTTAACAATCTTCACACATTTGTTCTTGATTTATAAAACTATCTGCCAAGCTAAGTTACAATAGTACAAACTTGTAGAGGTAAGATCGGGCCTAAAAAATAAAGCTTGACCCAGCCCGAGCCCGACCAATTAACTTGATTTGCAGGCCCGAGGTCGAAGCAAACCTGACATTTGATATTTCATTTGTGAGGACTCAGGAGGAGGGGGGGGGTGTTCACGTGCACAGGGCATGCTCTGACTTTGCGGCTCCTGTTTGCTTCAGCGCCTTTTCTGTTTTATCCAAATTATTTTTTTTTAACAAGGGGTTACGTTCTGACATTGACCCGCAAAGTGGTCATGTTTATTTCACTTTTTTTTTTTTTACAGTAATTTCATTAGCCAATAGACTGTTTACAACACACGCTACACTTTCCTCAAACAGGCATTCACATTTTCTCTCTTGTTTAAACATTCGTACATATTGCTTCAGTGATGCGCAGATTCGGGTGGATTAAGTAGTGGCCAAGACGTGCGCGACCTCGGGAGTTTCCAGCGGCTGGACCATCCTGTTAGGACTGGAGCATGGACTGTTTTTGGACACTGAGCGGACACGGCTCTGCCAAGACTTTAAACACGCGACAATGGACAGCGTTCATTTTGTGGATTCATTTCATCAGAGAAGTCAGGTGCCAATGCGTGACATGGATTCTCAGTGAGGTAAGTGTCCGTGTGTGGGCTTAGCTGCAGCTCGTACGTGGATTGGGGTAGTTTTGCGTGGTACATGCATGCTGTAGTGTTTTAGACACAGATTGTTGGTGCGTTGTTGCTGCGCTTTTTGCACAGTCCTGGGTTAGTCCTGTTTTAGTCCTGGTTGAGTTCTCGGTTGGTCCTGGCTGAAGCTGCGTCAGGTCAGCTTCTCCTGATCTAAGCAGTCATAAGTTTTCTAAAAGTGCTTCTGTGCAGTTGATTGTGAATGCTGGTGCCTTGAAACGGTTTTCAAACAATGTGTTTTAGTGCAAAGCACGCTTGTATTATCACAGTGTAGACCTGGACTAGGATTGCTCGCTGTACACTGTAAAAAAAACGTGATATAACGAGGGAACACAAAGTCAGCGAGAGAGAAGCATGAGCCCGACCCAAACGTAATAATATACATTTTTGGGCTGAGTCGGGAACGGCCTGGGCTCGGGCTTAAGATCTTACCTCTACAAACTGGGCACTTGAACATACTCTAGGCACTTGAACATACTCAAAATACAATATTGGTACATATTTAGAGCACCATCACTAATCCTCCGCCTGCACTCCGTTTCACCATCCACAGCCCCACCCCGAGCAGCAGAGCGACCTTTGACCCCAGACAGATGGACAGGAGCAGGGTGAGCGGCTCCACCCCCCCACAGCAGTGCAGACGGGGCGGGGCTGGAGGAAGTAGAGCGTGGACTGGTCTCGTCCCAGAGGGTTGGTGGCCGTGCAGGTGTAGTGTGTCTGCGGCTGGACGTCCCGTAGGCGGCTCTCGGTCAGGTAGTGGGAGCCCTCGGTGAGCGCTGCTGTCCCGGAGTGTTGCAGCCACGTGTTAGGCTCCACCCACTGCACGTCCGGGAGCGGAGAGCCCTGCACACGGCACACAGCGCTGTAACCGCCGTCACAGCTCCACTCCAGCGCCACCGACAGGATCTTTGGAGGAGCTGCAGGCACATCACAAATGTAACATGTCCCGTCAAAAATAAACATAATAAAAATGATTAATTGACACTAGCAGTCACAAAAAGGGTCCAAAAAACAAAACTTGTACATTTTTGTTTTTACAATCGTAAGCTATAATAATCCAAATTGAAATGTATGTGTAAAGGCCCTATGTATTTTGGTTTGACTTTCTGAATGGATTTCATGATATGACCTGCACCTGTGTCTGTCACGTTCGTCCATCAAACATCGTAGTGATTCATTTGGATGCTTTAGGTAAGTGTTGTAAAAAAACAAAACAATAGATATATATTTTTACATTTTAAGAAGCAAAAATATGGCATAACCTGTTTTAAGAGTGCCACAGTAAAATGAGGAGAGTCAGCTGGATTTGGGAGATTCAACAAAACAAGCAAAGTCATGTCCCTTCAAATCATAAACATGTGGACTGGTTTTAAAAAATAATGTTTTTTTATTAAAAAAAAATAAACAGAAGCAACACTGCAAATGAGTAAAAATGTTTGAAGAAAACACAACCTGACTCTGAACAGTACTGAAAGTAAGTTTAGGTTTTAAGTGAAAACAAACCTTGTAGTTTGATCACTTTTATGGTTATACGTTTATATTTACATCTATCTTGTAGTGTGCAGCGGAGAAATGAGAAAACGTGAAAGTTACGGCGTTTTCTTTTATATCAATGCGATGCACACAGGCCCGGCACGTAACCTATTTATTAAGAGCAGGATGAGATCTTAACAGTGACTGAAGAATCCTGTTTAATTTGTGTGATAATTATTAAATTCTTTCATTGTCAAGAAATAATGAATGACTGCATTTTGTGCACATTTGGCTGTGGATTTTTACACATCACTTTGACTCAGATAAAGGACACAGCTCATTCAGACTAAACGGTCGATCTTATAAATGTTTCATGTTTGCACATTTGCTTTAGTCTGTTATATCGATGCATGACATTTAAATGAACTCTGCAGCGTAACTTTGTCTGTGATTGCTGATTAAGCACAGACTTCATTTGAAGCTGCAGCGCGTTTCCTTCTTAGATTTTAACACTCGTATATTTCGCTTCATGATTGACTTTTCCTCACGTTTGAAGTCCGCAGCTTGGCTGTTCTTATTGGTCAGTTTGCGTTAACTCCGCCTTTGCTCCGTGACACGGCTTCATTAAGAAAATCCAGGGTTAACAGATCCAGTTGTGAACTCGTTTCGTAGGACAGTTTATCCAGAGAGGCTCATGTCTGAGTTAGTCAACCTGGGTTAGAAAAACTTATCCAGGAGAAGTTCAGCGACGTTCGTAGTACAGGACTCTGAAGCAACACTTGACCCTCGACACACAACAGTGTCACAACACAAGTGCAAACAGCACGGACAAAGCTGTTTGTCCACGTAGGTTGAACAACGATGTTGCCATGGATGCATCTTTTGGGGTGTGGAACACACACATACGTGTCTTTACCATATTGTAGGGACGCATGACTAGAAATATGGCGCAGGGGTGCTCAATACGTTGATCGCAAGCTACCAGTTGATCTCCAAGGCAGGAGGAGTCGATCGCGAAGCCCTCCCTGGTTATGTGAAGTTTAGTGTCTTTAGTACAAATAAAGTGAATAATGCGCTGAACACATGATCCACTGTGAGATACAATAGTGCAAGTCCTTTTTATGATCACTTCAACGGACTGCTTGGTTTTGAGGTGCTGTGTGTTTTCACCTGCTCTGCTTTTGGCACGGTGCCCACTCTGCTGCAGCTCCACATCCGACCGCAGGGCCACGGATCACATGGATCACTCGGGCTCCGGCGGACTGGGGCGGAGCTGCATGTAGTGAGATCAGCGCGTCCTGAAACACGCACATCTTGCTTTCCGTGTCCAACAACCGAGACACCGAGAACACGCGCTTGAAACAGGGACAAAGAAAAGCCACGAGAGAAAACAGGTGGAGCCATGACAAATGCTCACTAAGGAGTTTGTTTTTGACGCGAGCCAAAGCCCCGCCCTGAGCGTTACCATGGTGATCACCAAACCCAGATTTAGAAGGCACAATCGAGGTTAGAATGAGGTTAAACTCTAGAAAACAACTAGATTTAGATTTTTCTGAATAATTAGCAAAATGTTTTTTCTTCCAGATTACTTTACAGGTTTAAAAATCCTACATGTAAATGGTTAAATTGTTCTAATGAATGTATTCAAGTAAAATTAGGTGCTTGTAGCTTATTATACACCTGATGTTTAATTAATAAACAAAGTCTTATAATTTAAATTGATGATAAAAAAAACATACAAAAATCGAGAGGTAGATCTTTGGGCCTTGCCTCAACTAAAAGTAGATCGCGAGCTGGAAAAGTGTGAGCACCCCTGCCTTATGGGAACGTCCCTTTCTGGTGGTTCTACCGCAGCCCAAAAAATATAATATGGTTCTCTAAATCTCTTTAACAGTAATCTGACTTAAAAAAAAAAGTTCTATTAAAAACGTCTCAACCAGACTCGTGACTGACTTATAGGTTAGTAAATCTGTATTAACCTAACTTGTTTTATTATTATTAAACTGTTCTTTTAAGAGAGGTGATTCGATTCTTCACATAATATTTTACTGCCAACCAATCTCTCTATTTGAGTGCGACTTTCTCAAGCCGCAGACACTTGTCACAGTCTGCTTTGCCTGGGACACGACAGGAGGTTATGAAGTGCATCAAGTGCTTTTCCACGGCATGAAGCTCTTTTTGGTCCCACTTTCCCGTTACGACTGTTCGGCGAGCTGAAGTGGGGGTGCGTGACGGTCTTTGGACCGCTTGCAGTGAAGGATGGTTGGATGTTTTAATTGTAACAGGCTGGGATGTTGCATTTCAGTATCCAGTTCCACTTCTATGTTTTGGTTCTCGTCTTCACTGTCCTCCACGGCATTATCTGTCAAAAGTAAAGAAATATTTTAGTCAAGCCAAATGTATGTACTTACTTTATGTATGTTGTACCTTCTGGGTCAATAGTGATGTCATCCAGGCCTTTTCCCTTGAATTCAGCCATACGTCCCTCTTGCTCACTTTAGCCAGTTGAAGGGTGCCTTCTGGAAGTCTGTAGAACTGTCAGTGGACTCTTACATCATGCCCCAGGAAATCGGCCAGCTGATCCAACTCTGTGTTGCTCAGGTTAAGAACTTGAGACAGAGTTGCAGTTTGTTTTCGCAGTTTTGTGGAGGTGAGGCTTTCTGGGTTTTTTGCCCCACACATCTTGGCAAAATGCCGGAGACAGTCAGACCCACAAAGTATGAACATGCTTGTGGTCTGGCAAAAAGGTATTTGTTTCCCGGTACAACCCCACACATCTCTCGCTTGCTGACAAGAAGATCCAATGCTTCCTGCATGGTTGGTGTCAAAAGAACCGGCACCTTCCTTCCTCTCTTCGCCGCTATCTCCAGTCTTCTGAAGTGTTGACACAGTTTCTTTTCTAAATCAGAGAGTGCATCACCCAGGTCTTCCAGCGCATCCTGGCTATGCGGAGACATGTATGCTGACAGAGGCATTTTTGACACCTCGCCGGACCGACGTCTATTAAAGAGAATTATCTGAGTCAGGGTGACTTTTGCTAATCCAGCCCAGTCCTGGGTCGACACTTGAGAAGACAACGTGGAGTGAAGTTTCTGCTGCTCTGCATCCAAAAAGGAATGAAGCACCTGGACATCTCTTGTGAATGGAAGTAAAAGTGGAGCATTAAACTTAGCTTCTTGAAGTGTTCTCAGTGACGCTGCAGATATCATTTCATGCCATCTTGCTTCTTAGATTTGTCGGAATGTACATTTTTAGCTGCAACACTGTTGTTGCTCTGCTCTGTTTGCCTTTACCCACAGCTGTGTGCCGTCCCATCACAAGTCCAGAGTCATCAGCTGCACGGACGACACCACAGTGATGGAGCTGCTCACTGGGATCTAAACATCTGCTGCACACACCGTCTACATCTACGTACAGCTGATTTGGAAATATGACTGACATGCTCTTGACTAAACACAAGTCAAAAAGAATGAAAAATGAATTGAATATTTAGCACTGGGTCATACGCTTGTGGTCAGCTTTGAATTGTACTGCTCCACAAACATAATAAATCCCCACAAATGTAATATTGGTTTTACAAAGTTATTACATTTGCTGGAATTTATTAGGTTTTTATTTTATCAAAAATGGACATATTGTATGTAGCGTTCATTCTTTTTATGAACGCTACATGTAGGTTTGAGAAGAGTCATGACAAAAAGCTGAACACAAACAACATGTTCTCATCGATTGCGTAAAATAGCACGCCATGACAAATTGCGTGTCACGACGACGCCCTCTGCCTGTTTTGACGTGCAATTACACGTTCTCCTCGTTACTTTTTTTTTTCTGGCGTGGTCTGGACACGCGATGGGACTGAGGACAAACACAAGGTTTTCAAGGGATTAACGGCTACATTTAAGTTACAAAAATGGGTAAGTTTAGCTCTTTGGTTTGGAGTTGGTTAAGGTTAGGATTAGGATTGTGTTAGTCTTCATGAATAATAACACCTCTTAACATTCACCATGGAAATGAACTGGGACAGAAACGCGTCAAATACACACGCTTAAAATAGAAGTTGCGTTCATATGACAAGCTGTTTACAATAGCGTGGTATTGACACCTTATCCATGAGAACAGGCTGACAGAAAACAGCAGTGAGTTGTGCTTACCTTCCACCCGAACTCTAGTGCCCATCTTTTCGCTGTGCTCTTTGCCCTGGATCTCCACGTGGCAGTAGTAGCGGCCGCTGTCCTGCAGACCTACACTGTTGATGCGCAGAGAAAGGTCATGTTCTCGGGGGTTTCCCTCCAGACGATACCTGTGCAAAAAGCAACGCTCACTTTTCTACACGAGGTCTGCCACCTTCAGGTGCCACTGCAGCAAAGCCTTCAAAGCAAGTGACTCATGTGAAAACCAGACAGAATAAAGCAGATGAGACCCTGGCTTACTGCTGCCTTGATTCTGTGACATAAAGATGTAAACTTTATGTGTTGAGCTAATAGACTTAAGCATACTCAAAGCATAATTTTTTTCCTGTTTGTCAAGGCAAGAGACATGTCAGTCATTTCTGGAGAAATCAGCCGATTGGTTCAACAGCAGGCTAAAACCCTGATATTTCTAAATTTGAACATTTGGGCTGTGTCAATAATGCACTTTTCTGTGCCCAAGAGCTCTTAAAATGCACCAGAATGCAGGAAATAATGTCTTTTAGTTCAAAAATTTGCTGGGGGAGGGCCCCCAGTCCCCCCACTCCACAGGTGCCCACCTCCCTTTCAAAAACACTGACCATGTTAGCAGTATTGTAGGCTTACAGGACCAAGTCATAATGGTGTGCTTTGCAGTTTTAGTGATCTTCCTTGCATTTAAAATTGTTTTGTGGCCTGGGGCTTCATGGGCACAGATTGCCACAACATTATACTAAATTTACTATAGACTTGCAATTTCTGAGTGCCACCCTTGCCATGTTTGGTGCTCCACTAGGGCCACCCCTGTAAAAAATGTCTAGACACGCCACTGCAGCTCGGTAATAACATGGTAATATATGTAATAGCATGGTAATAAGATGTAATAATATGGAAATAACAAGGTAAGAGCAATGTAATATCAGGGTAATCGGGCCCGGGGAACATCGGGCCCGGGGAACACCGGGCCGACCCCCAATGCAGTAGTTCATCATGGATCACGTTCATGTCGCTTTGCTGTGTCCTCCTGAGTCAGCACAGCCTTGATGTTTGTATTTAGGAATTTACTAACACCATAGCACTTGGAACTTTAAGTATAAATAATGTAGAGTAGAAGTTCTTCAGTGAATAGTCGATTTTGTTTTCATTAGCGCTAGCTACGTATGCTAATGTTAGCCTTAGCATGCTAATAATGGTTTTGTGCAGCAGTTATACTTCTTTTACAGGTTTACCATGCTCATATTCACCACCATTATAATTGTACAGAATAAACTTTATTTAAAAAAGGTGTTTACTGATTGCCTGCCTGTCTACAGCACCAAAAGCATTAAAGACCGAAGACTTGGGCTTTATTTCTATGAAACAAAGTAGAAACAGCTAAAAGTGCATTTGCAGCCCTGTTTCCAGTTTATTACTAAAAAATTACTAAGTGTGTTTCCTGATTTAATTTCCATAGTAAATACAATTTATTAATTATTTATTTTATAGAAATACAGAATTATTCCATTGAGTCATCACTGAGAATTGACATATATACACAGACATTGCCAAATTATTAAACATAAATGCAATATTACATGGCAAAATCCTTTGTAATTGCCTGTAAATAGTGTTGAAAGCATGTGTCTTATTTCAAGGTAATTAACAGAAATGCTTCCTTGTTGCTCAGGTGATGACTCAGACACATGGAAACTGCAAACTATTACTAAGAAAAATGTGTATATTGCCTTGTAACAGCAATGTAACAACAATTGAATTACATGGTAATTAATTTGTTATTGATATTACATTGCTATTACTTGCTATTACATATTATTACATCTTATTACCATGTTATTACTGAGCCGTATTGTAAAGTGCTACTAAAAACTGAAAGGACTGGAGTGCAGATCAATGAGCATCTGACAAAGAAAAAACAGTGTCGCATTGTCACGAAGCAGCAAAAAATCCAAGTCGATAAGTGTTTGTTAAGCAAGTAAACAAAGTCTCTTTAGTGCTCTGACCTGATCCGATCTGGAACAGTCTGTGATTAACCTACAGAACGATTTCATTTGTCTGCTGCTTATAAGAGGAAAAAGGCAAAAATAAAATAAATAAATACAATACAATACAATACAAATGGTTACTAGTTAGAACTGTACATTGGAATTGTGAGCCTGAACAATTTTTAAGTGTCTTTTTTTTTTTTTTTTTTTTCAGAAAACCGCTTATAAACAGTTGTCTTTTGACAATCATATTGATCTTGAGTTAATAGTCTATAAAAACTACATCATCAAATGTCAAATATTACAGTGAAAATGAGTTATGTGATATTATGTAATATTAGAGGAATTCCTCATTTTACACACTATAGTAGAAGTCTACGTGCACATTTTGATCAAATAAATGATGGTGTAAAATCTCTAAAATATACCTTTCAAGTTATAGCCGAAGCTTGAAGATAAACAATGTGACTAAACCTTGGTTTAGGTTCTGAAGCCCGGATGCATTAGAGACACTAAAGAAAGACTTGGAAAAGGCCGATTTGCCATGAGTCATTATCATACATGAAAGTAAATGTACAAACTTATTTTGGTGTCGATTAGATGTTTAAATGTAAGTCACTGGAAAACAAGTCTGTGTAAATGTAAACAAGACACGTAAAACAAGACAAACGACTTATATCAAGCACTTTTCAGGTCTGGGTTTATTTGGTTTGTCTGTTTGCCTCGTTGTTCTGGAGGTGCAGACTAGTGCTTACATCTCAAATATCCTTTGGGATCTTTGCCCCATTATTCTCTTATTAAATGAGTTGATGGTTTTAATGGAATAGTAGTGATAACTCAATGAACTGTTTGGTGCTGGATTACCTGTGGTCCTGATGCAAAGGTGGCTCACAGTCTTCTGCAGCACTGTGGCTTACACAGCTGAACACCAGGGCAGAGTCTGCACCATGGCCTCGCCTCCAGCTCACCTGCAGTGAGGCATGATGGGAGTGGAGGGGGTGACTGAAAGAGCAGGGTAGAACCATGGGGTATCCTTCCATAGCCCTGACCTCCGCCTGGACCACCAGAGCCCAGCCATCATCACCGGCCAAAGCTGCAATACAAGAACACACTTATGTCTTTGGAATTATGTCTTATTTTTTCCCTAATTAAAAACTTTTGCCGCAATAACTACAACGTAGATTCTCAATTGAACTGTAGCTATCGATCCATTTATTTTTCTGCTTTCTCGGAGTCACACACTTCCTCCATCTTTTTCGGGGGAATCCGGAGAGTTGAAAAACATAGATCTCCCAACGAGACAAGCTTGTCTCCTATCCCACTGTCCTTATGGAGAGTGTAACTGTTTCAGATGCTGTTGTTCCAGTGACGAGGACCGGACTATTGATGCCCCCTAATATTAAGGACCTGGACCCCTCCCTTAGCCTGTCCTGGTCCTGCTAGACAAGTCGTTTCCCTCAGCTAATGGACTCTGACTTTACAGACTTAGAATTTATATACTGTATATAATTAGATCCCTGTCAGACTCTGTCTGTATATGAAAGTGGCTCTCTTCTTCACTGTGGTTCTTTTCCGAGTTTCTCTTTACCTGTTGGGTCTCTTTGAGTTTTACCTGCCAAGAAGGAAGGTCCAAGGACAGAAGGAAGGTCTAAAGACGGGTTGCTCTGGGATTTGTTTGGTAATAATCTGCTTTGACATGCTTGGCCCAGCACTTTATCTGTGTTTCTGTGCAGTGGCGAGCAAAAGGACAGAGATTGTTGGAAATAGCAAAAATTTACACTGAACAAAATGTAAATTATGCACAAACAAATACATTGACACTGCATGACATGCAAATCATTATATAGCCCAATATTTTGTTCAGATGTATCTATTGGTGATGTCTTTCAAGCCATGCGATAAATGTTGAACCTGTGAACCCGCACAGGACCAGTACATACGGCTCCAGCACCTGCATGATCGAAGTCGCCCAGCAACCAGAACTGCTGATGAGACTGTCGATCTTCACAACAGGCGGATTTCAGCCCACACAGTCAGGAACCGGCTGCGGGAGGCTCATCTCCGGTCACATCGACCTCACAGCGGCCCGACGTTGGACAGACTGGACTGAGATATATCTTCGTGTGCGCTGGACACTTGCACGTTGGAGGACCGTGCTCTTTAGTGACGAATCTGGCTTCCAGCTGTACCATGCTGATGGCAGAGTCAGTGTTTGGCGCTGTGTTGGTGAGCGTTATGCTGAGGCTAATGTCCTGCTACAGGTGGCTCATGGGGCAGGAGTGTCATGGTGTGGGCAGGCATTTGCCATGGACAGTGCACACGTCTGCATTTCATCGATGGCAAACTCAATGTGCAACGTTACTGAGATGAAATCCTGAGACCTATTGTTGCCTTTTGTGGAGCTCCATCATGTGACTTTCCAACAAGACAACGCTCACCCGAACATTGCCAGAATATGCAGGGACTTCCTTGAGGAGGAGGATATTCCGGTCCTCAACTGGCCGCCGTATTCACCAGACATGTCGCCCATCGAAGACCTCTGTGATGTTCTGGGTAGGTGTGTCCGCCACCGGGTTCCAGTTCCACAGAACATTCCCCAACTGTGAGTGTTACTCCAGGAGAATGGGACAACATCCCCCAGCCCACAACTGACAACTTGGTGTTGTCCACGCGAGGCTAATGGTGGACACACACACTCACTGATGTGTGTGTGTCCATTGACCCATTGACCCTCATTGTGCTCTTACTGCCATTACTGCAGGACTATGGCTTTAAAATTGATTGCAATGCTCGACAATTGAAGCTGAGTTGTTAAGAAATATGTGCTGTTATTTTGGGACATGTACTCTATATTATGACATTAAAAATAACTTGAAACTAAATGGTTTTGAAACTTTATTACAAAAGTTTTTTTTTTTTTTTTTTGCTGTGAGGATCATGAGTTGGTTGCCAGCTGAAACATTTGGGATCCCCTGGCCTACACCAAAAAGTCCAGGGCCCAAACAAAGAGGGGTGTTCTTTTTAACAAATCTTTAGCACCTTTTGAAACATCCATCTCTAATTGAACTTTTATATATCAGGCCAACCGCAACAAGAAGTAATGTCCCAAATACCAAGAACAAAAGAACTGTTCAAAACAACAGAATCCAATCCAACAGCTCAGATTGGTTCATCTCACTGAAAAGGACTTTTGGATGAATGTGAAATCCAGAAGACTACATTTTAGCCTGCTCATAAACTACACATCTCTGAGGAAAAGCATCAAATCATTCAAGACTTTGGGTTCTATTCTGCCCCCAGACCAGTGCATGGTCTTAGTTATTCCTCTGTTGGCCACTAGTGGCTCTCTCCAAGCTCTACACTGTCAGTCTAGGAGCTGTGCTCCAGATGTGAGGCTCAATTTCACCCATTGAACCTGAGATCTCAGTGAGCAGTGCATTAAGATCACAGGCAAAAGGAACTGTAGAGCAGCTTCAGTTTGGAAACAAGTCTAATGACAGCAGAGCACAGCCTCATGAGATAAACCAGGAAAGACTCATGAGATAAACCAGAGAGACTCATGAGATAAACCAGAGAGACTCATGAGATAAACCAGAGAGACTCATGAGATAAACCAGAGAGACTCATGAGATAAACCAGAGAGACTCATGAGATAAACCAGAGAGACTCATGAGATAAACCAGAGAGACTCATGAGATAAACCAGAGAGACTCATGAGATAAAACCAGAGAGACTCATGAGATAAAACCAGAGAGACTCATGAGATAAACCAGAGAGACTCATCCAGATAAACCAGAGAGACTCATGAGATAAACCAGAGAGACTCACCAGATAAACCAGAGAGACTCATCAGATAAACCAGAGAGACTCATGAGATAAACCAGGAAAGAGACTCATGAGATAAACCAGAGAGACTCATGAGATAAACCAGAGAGACTCATGAGATAAACCAGAGAGACTCATGAGATAAACACCAGAGAGGACTCATGAGATAAACCAGAGAGACTCATGAGATAAACCAGAGAGACTCATGAGATAAACCAGAGAGACTCATGAGATAAACCAGAGAGACTCATGAGATAAACCAGAGAGACTCATGAGATAAAACCAGAGAGACTCATGAGATAAACCAGAGAGACTCATGAGATAAACCAGAGAGACTCATGAGATAAACCAGAGAGACTCATGAGATAAACCAGAGAGACTCACCAGATAAACCAGAGAGACTCACCAGATAAACCAGAGAGACTCAGAGATAAACCAGAGAGACTCATGAGATAAACCAGGAAAGACTCATGAGATAAACCAGAGAGACTCATGAGATAAACCAGAGAGACTCATGAGATAAACCAGAGAGACTCATGAGATAAACTAGAGAGACTCATGAGATAAACCAGAGAGACTCATGAGATAAACCAGAGAGACTCACCAGATAAACCAGAGAGACTCATGAGATAAACCAGAGAGACTCATGAGATAAACCAGAGACTCACCAGATAAACCAGAGAGACTCACCAGATAAACCAGAGAGACTCACCAGATAAACCAGAGAGACTCATGAGATAAACCAGGAAAGACTCATGAGATAAACCAGAGAGACTCATCAGATAAACCAGAGAGACTCATGAGATAAACCAGAGAGACTCATGAGATAAACCAGAGAGACTCACCAGATAAACCAGAGAGACTCATGAGATAAACCAGAGAGACTCACCAGATAAACCAGAGAGAGAGACTCACCAGATAAACCAGAGAGACTCATCCAGAATAAACCAGAGAGACTCATCAGATAAACCAGAGAGACTCATGAGATAAACCAGAGAGACTCATGAGATAAACCAGAGAGACTCATGAGATAAACCAGAGAGACTCATGAGATAAACCAGAGAGACTCATGAGAATAAACCAGAGAGACTCATGAGATAAACCAGAGAGACTCATGAGATAAACCAGAGAGACTCACCAGATAAACCAGAGAGACTCATGAGATAAACCGGAGAGACTCATGAGATAAACCAGAGAGACTCATGAGATAAACCAGAGAGACTCACCAGAATAAAACCAGAGAGACTCACCAGATAAACCAGAGAGACTCATGAGATAAACCAGAGAGACTCATCAGAGAAACCAGAGAGACTCACGAGATAAACCAGAAAGACTCATGAGATAAACCAGAGAGACTCATGAGATAAACCAGAGAGACTCACCAGATAAACCAGAGAGACTCATGAGATAAACCAGAGAGACTCATGAGATCACACCCCAAGAGGAGGAAAAAGGGAGAATAGCCTGTTGCCTCATGAACCGTTCGTTGAATTGTAAGCGTGGACAACTTTGTTCTGGTGCTCTTTCCATCTCGTTTTCTCCGTCTCCTGTAGAGTCCTCACATACTCAGGAGAGTCTT
Organism: Mugilogobius chulae; assembly: GCA_038363315.1. Classification (NCBI taxonomy): domain Eukaryota; kingdom Metazoa; phylum Chordata; class Actinopteri; order Gobiiformes; family Gobiidae; genus Mugilogobius; species Mugilogobius chulae. Next base: position 4,847,158 of record CM076413.1, on the reverse strand, counting down.
GTTAAAGCGCTCTGCGGGGTTACCTACGGTGAGGTGCGAGTCTGATGGATGACACTGTACTTCTGCACTTTCTCAAATAGCAGCCGTCTTTCCTGCTTTGTCTTTTATGGCGTATGCTTGTGCATACTTTGTGAAGCATGCACTCCTCACCATCTTTACACCTCTCCAGATGTAGAAAGTCAAACAAGATCATTTCAAAGGGAGCAGACGTCTCAGTACTTTGAAGTGGAGTTTTGTCGACTTGATGACGTAGTTGAGAGAGTTGTTGTCGCTGTAAGCGGTGAAGTGAGGGGCGTGGAACAGGTAGTCACGGAAACGATTTGTGATGGCCCATTTGAGAGCGAGGAACTCCAATTTTACTGAGCCTCCACCCTGTCGCTGATACAGTACTGCACCAAATCCATCTTCATAGGCAAGCAGGATGAATCTGGATATGCCATCACAGATGGGTTACTTAACTGGTTCACTATTGCCTCCAGAGTGGCTCTATGTCTCTCTGTTCATTGAACTGGATGGGAGGGGGAAAGCTGGGCACCAGCACGCTTTGACACCTTCTTCTGGCTCGTTTTCAGCTCTCCCCTGGGCACAGCAAGCTGCTCTCAGGTTGATTCCACTTGCTCTGTGTCTCTGCAGGACTTGTCTTACGTCATGTACATGTTTTTCAAAAGTACAGCTGAAGACCAGAACATCATCCATGTAGGGGACACAGACTTCATCCCCCAGATCTCCCAGATATCACTGCATGTGTTGCTGAAAAGCAGTCCAAATGGGATCCTTGTCCACTCGTAAAGTCCCCACGGTGTTATAAAGGCTGCTGCTCACTGAGGACTCCTGCTGGCGGAAGCCCTAGACCCTCGGCATTAGCCTGTGTAGCATACTGCCATAAACCGGGCCTGCATAGAAGTGCTCTTTATTTACAATGTGGAGCACAGGCGGCTGTTAATTCCTAATCAACTGCTTCTAACAGGTCGGCTTTCTTGGACAACTTGGACTAAAAACATCGTTAAGTAAGTTAAGAACAGATATTTAATCTTTAAAATGAAGAAAAGACGATCCTACTGGACAAGGACTCACATGCAGCTAGTCTGATGGGGAGAAACTAAACTTCCTCTTCTGTGAGTAAGCTCAAAGTGTCAGAGGAAGTAAAACTATTGTGTTTCTTCATGTTTAGAGGGTTCAATATAATCTCTGCTCCTTGAAAGAGGCTGAATCTTTAGAATCTGCATCACAAAGTAGAAAATGTCTGTAACACAGCTTTTGTTGGTTTAAAGATAAAAACAACACTATGTAAACCTCCTGTTTTTATCCTAAAGACATTATTTCATTGTAGCAGCTCATATTCTTTGACTAAAAAGTAGAACAGAGGAAAACAACACTGACATGAAGTTTGTTTTAGAAAAGGACGTTTTCTAAGTTTCTAATGAAAACAAGGAATTTCGAATTCTTCACAAAAAATAATAATTCTTTCTTTTAAATAAAAGTAGACATTTGTAGGTCTTATCTGATGTACAACATGTCATGATTCCAGTTGTACGTTTTGTATGGAGCTGTGAAAAAGACCTGACAGGGAAGGAGGGTCTACGGCAGGTCAACTTTGCTATTGATGACCCTATTCAATATGATTTTAGAAAAAAATATATACAATTATAAAACCTCTGTCTCTTGACCTGGACCCTGGCCCGCAGTTTGAGAATCACCCAACTTTCACATACTCTTTATATAGAATATGATGTTAATTTCAATACTGTCACGAGTACTGTCACTGGTCTCAAAGAGCTGGACTTCTGTCTGAAGAAATATTTATTTACCTTTAGTTGATGACAGAAGAACTGTAACCAACACGCACAACATCCTGACAGGAGGACGCTGGAGGACGCTGGGGGAGGCAGAGGACGCTGGAGGAGGCAGGAGGACGCTGGGGAGGCAGAGGACGCTGGAGGAGGCAGGAGGATGATGGAGGAGGCAGGAGGACGCTGGAGGACGCGGAGGAGGCAGGACGCTGGAGGACGCTGGAGGAGGCAGGACGCTGGAGGACGCGGGAGGACACTGGAGGAGGCAGGAGGACGCTGGAGGAGGCAGGACGCTGGAGGAGCAGGAGGACACTAGAGGACGCTGGAGGAGGCAGGAGGACGCTGGAGGACGTAGAAGGAGCAGGAGGACGCTGGAGGACGTAGAAGGAGGCAGGAGGACGCTGGAGGACGCTGGAGGAGGCAGGAGGACACTAGAGGACGCTGGAGGAGGCAGGAGGACGCTGGAGGACGTAGAAGGAGGCAGGAGGACGCTGGAGGACGTAGAAGGAGGCAGGAGGACGCTGGAGGACGCTGGAGGAGGCAGGAGGACACTAGAGGACGCTGGAGGAGGCAGGAGGACGCTGGAGGAGGACGCTGGAGGATGCTGAAAGACGCTGGAGGACACAAAAGGACGCGAGAGGAGGCAGCTGGACCTATAGAAGGACAAGCACAGGAGAATACACAGAGAAACTGCAGAACTGACAAACAGAGACAGCAGAGTCACAAACAGCTGATGTCCACACACTTCCTCTTCTCTCAGGGGGAAAAACAGAATATAAAAGAACTTGCTAAAGCCAGTGACTCATGTCCCTTTAAGCCAGAGCAGTCACATGTCCAGCCAATCTGTGCCTCTGTATTTAGATGTCTTTTATCGATTTCTGACACTTTAACCCTTAGATGTATGGCCGACCAGTACCTACACTCTTCCATGAGTGGGGTCGAAAATGACCCCACTTAGAATCAAAGCCTTTTTGCAATAACGCTTTAATTTTGATTAAAGATGCTTATTTTAGTAGTAGTAGTAGTAGTTTATTCAGCCACATACACAAACAAATCAACAAGACATTGTCACGATCAATCAAATACAGTGTGGCTGAAGCAAAGCTTGTATATGCCTGCCTGATTCCACTTATAAAAAGTGAATAACAAATCAAGAAATACGAACACAACACTTCTAGTAATTTTACCACACAGAAGAATTTTCTTTCTTTTTTTTTTATTTTTACTTTATTATTTTTTTAAGTATTATTATTATATATATATATATATATATATATATATATATATATATTATATATATATATATATATATATATATTATATATATATAATATATATATATATATATATTATATATATATATATATATATATATACGCATACATACACACATATATATATATATATATATATATATATATATATATATATATATATATATTACGCATATCATATTACATATTTATTATCATCAACATATCATTATTATTATTTTGTCCTCTTATTAGATTACATTATTTATATTACTTAATAGGCGAAGTTTATAATCTTTTCATTAATGTTAATTTCAGTTGTCATACTAAAGGTTATACTATTGCTTTGTATTTTTCTAGGATTTTTATTTTATAATTTTTTTTAAATACTTTAATTGATGTGCAACTTTTTAATTCATCATCCAAACAGTTCCATAAGTTCACCCCTGTAACTGAGATGCACATAGTTTTTTTGTAGTTCTTACCATTGTTTTTTGAAAGATACCAGTTCCCCTTAGATTAAATCGACTCTCTCTAGGTCTAAACAGCTCCTGGATACATTGTGGAAGCATGTGGTTATGGGCTTTATACATAACAACAGCTGTGTTAAACTCAACCAAATCATTTATTTTAATGTTTTTAATTTAATAAAGAGTGGGTTAGTGGATGCATAATATTCTGCCTGACTAACAATCCTAATCGCTTTCTTTTGAAGTAAAAATACAGAATTCATATTGGATTTGTAATTGTTCCCCCATATTTCCACACAATAATTAAGGTATGGAAGAACATGAGAACAATATAATATAAACATTGATTTTTGATTTATAAATGTTTTCATTTTACACATTATCGCAATGGTTTTTGATATTTTTATTTTAACATTTTTATATGTGATTTCCAGCTTACTTTACTATCGATGGTGATACCTAAAAATTTTGTTTCATAGACTCTTTCTATTTCTATATCATTAATTTTGATTTTAATTTGTTTAGAGGTTTGTCTGTTTCCAAAAAGTATATATTTGGTTTACTTAAGTTAAGTGATAGTTTATTAATATCAAACCATTTCTTTATTTTTTTAGTTCATTTTCTACTGTATCCAGGAGTTGATCTAAGTCTCTTCCTGAGCAGTAGAGACTGGTGTCATCTGCAAACAGTATGCACCTTACGTTTTTTAAATGTCACAAACATCATTTATATACATAATGAACAATTTTGGTCCCAAATGGAACCTTGTGAAACTCCATGTGTTATGATCTTTTTATCTGAGTCAACATTGTTCATATGCACAAACTGATATTGTTACTGAGATAGCTGTTTAACCAATCAAGTGCAGTGCCTCTGACGTCATACCTTTCCATTTTTCTCAATAGTACATTATGATCAATGGTGTCAAAGGCCTTGCTTAAATCTATGAAAACTCCAAGTGTATATTGTTTGTTGTCTGTTGCTGTTGTTATCTCTTCCACTAGTTCCATGACTGCCATCGAAGTGGTTTGATCGGAACCCATACTGATGATTACTTAACAGATTATTTTCTCAATAAAACTATCAAGCCTTACTACAAACAATTTTTCTAATATTTTTGAGAATTGTGAAAGTAATGAGATGGGTCTATAATTGGTAAACAGATGTCGATCACCATTTTTGAATATAGGAATTACCTTAGCGGTTTTCATTTTGCTGGGGAAGATGCCGGTAGTAAAGGATTGATTACAGATGTAAGTAAAGGGTTTAACTACGCAATGTATGATGTCTTTAATCAATAACATATTTATATCAGAGCAGTCAGTAGACATCTTGTTTTTAAATTTTTTTACTATTTGTATGATTTCATCTTCATATACGTTCCTTATAAACATAGAATTTGTATTTCGTTGAATATTTTCCTCATTTAATCCATCCGTGTCTCTGGGCTCTATAATTTCATTTGCAAGAGTGGGCCTACGTTTACAAAGAAGTTATTAAATGCATTTGTTATTTCTTTGATTTTATCGATTACTATATCGTCCTTGACAAAGTGATTTGGGTATTGGGCTTTTTCAGTCCCATTTCTAATTATTCTGTTTAGTATTTTCCAAGTCTCTTGGATATTAGATCTGTGCTGTTCTAGCTGTTTGTGATAGTAATCCCTTTTATTTGTTCTTATGATATTTGTTAATTTATTTTTATATGTTTTCTGTTTCAGTTTCTTTTGTTCTATGTTTTAGGAATAATTTATATAGATATTTTTCTTTTACATGCATTTTCTATGCCCTTAGTGATCCAGGGTTTTTTTTTTGTTTATTTTTCTTATTAAGTGAGTTTTTCCTTTGTGGACAATGCTTGTCATAGAGTTTAAGTAACACTGACATAAAGACATTATACGCCCTATCAGGGTCACTAGTGGCATAGACCTCTTCCCACAACTGTGAGGACAGGTCTGCTTTGAGGGCAGCCATGGCTTCAGGTGTTCTACATCTAATTAGTTTATAGTCTACATTGTTAATTTGATCTTTTTTGAGAAGTTGATGGAAAATGGCGAAAACAGGAAGATGGTCACTGATGTCGTTTATAAGTAATCCAGCTGTTATCTGACTATCTATTAAGTTTATAAAAATGTTATCTATAAGTGTAGCTGTGTCAACTGTAATTCTACTTGGCTTAGTAATAACTGAAAATAGATTGTTGCTATACATTGTTGTAATAAAATCAGTTGTTTTGGTGTTTGCGTGGGGGTTTAATAAGTTAATATTAAAATCTCCGCATACTATATGCACCTTGTTATTTGTATTGCTAAATAAACTATCTATTTTTTTTATTAAATATATCTAGACAGGATCCAGGTGTTCTATACAGACAGCTCACTATTATATTCTTTGTTCCTTCTACAGTTATTTCAATTGATAGACATTCCATAATTCCATCTATTGTAGTTGACATACTATCAATAATATTACTTCTGAAATCAGCATCTATATACAGAGCTACTCCTCCCCCCATTCGGCAGCTCTATGTAATGTAAACAACGTATATCCCTCCATTTCCACATTATAACTTTTCTCTGTGTCTAACCACGTCTCCGACACTGCAATGATAGTAAATTTATTAAATTGCTTCAAATATTCTTTAATGTTATTGTAATTTTTATTATATTTTGAACAACAAAAGAACATTTCTGACATGTTATTTTATCAGTTTTTTTCACATTTGAACACAAATCAGTCAGGTTAAAAAAATGTCAAAATCCATTTTGTGACTGTCAGTGTGATTATGGAAAGAAATACAAAAAATACAACTATAACTGGGGACTATAACTTTGTCCACGCACATGAACACACACAACATGTTCTCTTGTCTCACTGTGTGCAGTTTTTACAAACTACGTGCTTTTGGCTGGGATCAGTCACAGGAATACTGCTTTTCTAGCAGCAGTATGTGGCTTTGAGGTCCTTGTTTCTTGGACAAATCTGACATCTTTTTCTCTTCTGTTGGCCCTGTGAGCTTCTCTCATGTGTGTGGATTGTGGATTTTGTCACTAAACACCTTCCCATTCCTAAAGTGATGTAGGTTGATAGGTTTGAGTTACTTTCTAGTCCACTTTGCATGTGAGGAGTCACAAACTCCTTTGACAGTTCTGTGAGAAAGTGTTGTCGTGTTTGGTGAACCTTACATGTGTGATGCTGAGTAAAAATGACCTCCTGACTGCTACTTCAGATGTGTAAGTCCACAGTAAATGTAAACCAACAAGTACAAATGATAAGAATCAAAAGTTCCTAGGGCTTACTCTTAAGATTCCATAGGAGATGACTGGGGTCATTTTTGACCCACTTATGGATGAGTGGGGTAGTGATACAAAAGAGAAATTTCTTAAAAAGTATATAGACAAATGTTTTAATTGCTATGGCCTCATGTCACAAACAAGTTTGTTGAGGAATACCTGAAACATGAAACTGTAACTACAATTAATTTCAAAGATATCTAATAACAACACCTGGGGTCATTTTTGACCCCACTTATGCATCTAAGGGTTAACACTCACCAAAAGAATTGTCCTTTCTGTAGCCAATATTTCAAACATTCAAAATGAGCAGAAGAGCATGTATGAGCTCACATGAGCCGGCGGTGGATGAAGGACACATTTCCTACAGGGAGAATAAAGTGTAACCTTAACCAGTGACCTCTCTAAAACAAATGAAAATGCTTGTCCAACAATGCCACCCGGGTTTATAGTGGCAGGAACACTGAACGGTTTTAACACAAGGTCAACACAGGTCCATGACTGAGTGGACTGAAGACAGAAATTATGGAAAAATACACACTTTTATTTAAGCAATTAATAAATAAACAACACTGTAGGCTACTTCTCTCTCTCATTCGATCCTCTCAGTGTACCTTCAGCGTTCCACACGGGCCCACTACGGTGTAAGGCTGACACGGCTGCCGTCCACGCACCCAACCGCTAACTATTTGTAAATAGCGGCCGTGTAAATCGGCCAGTTGCAGGCGGGGTGAGACCGAGACCACTTGCGTAACGCAGATGAAACAAAGAAGCTGATTGGTCGTCTGTCATTTAGACCAAATTCTAACTTCACTCACCTCACATTAAAATTGTTTTTTTGCTTCGCTCATTGATTCTGCAGAATTGTGCGAGGTTTTTCAGTTTCACTTCATTTTTTCCATGTATTTTTTTCATCTGGAGCAGCCATGTTGGTTTTCACACGGCAGAAAATGCATGTCTCTGATTGGCTAATTAATCTGTCAATCATGGCTACAGATATTCGAAAGAGGGACAAGGTGGCCAGACGATATATTTTAATATATCATCTGGATTTCCAGGCAAAGACCAAAGGGGAAGAGGAGACTCTCAAAGTTTTCAGTTCTAAATAGATTTGGACAAATGAATCCCATACAAATGTTCAGAATTATGCGCATTAAAGAGGCAGATACGAACCCAAAAAGTACAAGCTGCCCGCTCAGTGCGCACAGGAGCAAGCCAAAATCCCAGAGGTCTATCATTAAAGACACTCTACAAACAAGAGCATATGTCACGATTTGAATGTATTTGTCTTCTAGAGCGCGCTGGACATACAAGTAACGAGGGTACCACGGGCACACATTCATCGCGTAGGCCTGATGCCGTCCTGCAACAAGCAGCTCCCAGACAGCGTCCGACGTGTAGGGCGGCCAAAGAGGAGCGCAGGTGTAAAACCTCCTTTTAAATGGTCCGACGGCACTAATAGGCCGTCAGCAGCCATGCAGGGCCTAACTGCCACGTTCAGACAAGTCACTATAGAGTAAGAATGAATGTCCTCATCAAACGTGAAAGCACGTGTGGAAGTGCTCTAAGCAGCAGAGGGCGCTGTGGACATGTCCTTCAGCTGCACTCACACCTGGTGGTCGTTGTTCTGTTCTCTGCCTGTAGATATTCAGAGCTGTGGTGTTGCTGCATCAGCACATATCAATCTGCTGAGCCTGGACACCCCCCCCCCCCTCTCTCTCTTCCACCCCCCCCCCTTTCCTCCCTCGCCCTTCTCTCACCTTCTGCTATCTCTTCTTTTCTCTCTCTCCTTCTTCTCTCTCATCTTCCCCTCCATCTGTCCTCTCTCTCTTCTTCCTCCTCCCTCTCTCTTGTTCCTTCTCTTTTTCTCCCTCTCTCTTCCCCTCCCCTCTCTCTCTCTGTCCTTTCCTGCTCTCTCTCACCCCCTCCCTCTCTCTCCCACTCTTTCACTTGCTCTAGCACTAAGCCCCACCCTTTGCTCCCTCTTCTCCGGCCGCTGCAGAATCGAGGTGGCTTTTCAAAGACGCTGCCACTGTTTCTGCTTCTTCGTTTGTGGATCCAAGCTTTTCTCTTGTGGGAGTAGACCTTCTCCTCTGGATGTTCTGAAGATCCTCCAACAGTCGCACCAAGACATGGGCATCACTTCTGAGCTCATCATCTGACCAGGTAAAACATGCAACTAAACTGGATTGGATACATTCTAGCAGGACAAAAGAAGACTACAACAGGACTAAAGTAAGACTATGGCAGGACTAAACTGGATGAAACGAGCTGCTGCTGGAGCTCAGAAGAGGCTGTTTCACTTGATGCTGTTCTATTTATAGAAACTCTGTTTCACTGAAGCCGACAGTGGAGCACAGAACAGTGTCTCTCTCTCTCTTCTCTCTCTCCCTCTCTCTTCTCTCTCTCTCTCTCTCTCTCTCTGTTGATGGAGTCCAGTAAATGTGCCTTGTTTTCATTGATTCCACAAAGACAAAAGAGTTTGTTTCTTGTTTTTTTTTTCAATTTTAGTTCTTTTAGTCGGAGAGCCAAAGTCTCAAAAGTTCAATAAAGAGAAATTAACCTGACACGACCTGCCATTTGTTTGTTAGCTTTGACTCTAAGGGTCAATAATTAAAGGGTCTGCACTGCCGGAAATATTGTGAAAAAAATTCTGGCTATTTTAATGCATAAATCCTTCATTTTTTTAATTAAAAAACTAATAATAATATCCTGTATACCTTACTGGATTGGGTTAGCTGTCAATAAATACATTCTCATGCACAAAACACATGTAGTAATAAAACATCAGTAAAACTCACTATTTTTGGGCATTTATTAATTAAATGCCCAAAAAATAGTGTTTTTTCCACTTTTTACACGGTACATAGACATTAACCAATAACAGTTCCTTCAATTTTATCTGGATTTTCATATTTTTTTCAGTGGAATGAGTTACTGTTTGCTGAAAAGAATGGTGTATTGGTCAATGTCAAAACTTGAAGAAATTGTTTATCGCCAACAAAGTAAAGATGAAAATGTGGGAAAAACGTGTAAAAAACACTTTTTTTTAATTAATAAAAAATAATATAGAAATGTTTTTATTTTTTTATTTTATTTTTTGTGTTTTGTGCATGAGGAATGTATTTACTGACAGCTAACCCAATCCAGTAAGGAACACAGGATAGTTTTCATTTTTCAACATTTTTTATAAAAAAATGAAGATATGTGCATTAAAATAGATTTTTTTTTATTTTATTTATTTTTTTTTTTTTGCGATATTTCCGGCCGAGCAGACGCTCTGATTATTGACCCGTGGGTTTAGCAGGCCGTGTCAGGTTCCTCTGTTTTTCCGACTCTCTTACCATGGCCTACAGACTTTCATGTGGAAACAACACATAACTCAACTGAATCCACTTCATTCTACTTCTATAAAACAAGTATCAGTATCAGCTCCCACACATACCAGACTTCGAGGACGTGAACTGAAGATTTGGAAGTGTTTTTCAAAAGGATTTGTTTCTATCTAATTCTGAGCCTGATTTATTAAACTCTAACATCTAGAAAAGATTTCAAATGAATTTTTAGTACAAATTTTCAGTCCGATGTAATTTAAACTAAGCTATTCAAAATGCTCGCTGTAAATATATTTGTATCTATAATGTTAAAAACATTTCAAGTTTGGTCTCTCCTTGTTTCTGGTTTTGCTGACATTCATTTGGACATAAAATCACATTTTCCTCATTGAAAATAAATGAATAAATACAAATAAAACGATTCGTTTTTTCTTATATTTATGCGAGTCAACAACACAAGTTTAACATTGAGCTAAACGTTTTATTTCTTTTCACCGGCCACGTCTGGCCTTACAGATGAATGGAACTAACATTACTCACTTGTTTTGTTCTAATGCCTTACATTTGTGTTTGGAAAAAAAGTAAATATAGCCTATTGTAATGTGTTTAAACTTAGGCTGCAGCAAAATCATCAGACAATCACAACTAGCCTATTACTGAACCAACTTTCTGTTCATTGAGTCATAGAATTAAGGTAAACAGCAGGTTGACTCGGTCAGTTGTGATCGATTGATTGATGATTGATTGATATGATTGATTGATTGATTGATTGATTGATTGACCAGCTTCTGCAGGCTCCTGCTGTTTTCATTGGCCAAGCACACCGGTCCCTCGCAGAGTGGAGGGCATCAGGAGCAGTTCTTCTGTGTTTGGTGTGTTTGCTTAGATGCTCTCTCCTTGAATGTTTGTCTTCGTCTTTGGTTTTGGTCGTGCTCAGTGGTAAACATAGACAGTTAAAACATACTCAATGAACGTGTTACTTTATAACAATTTCAACTTTCAGTTTTCAAGATACTCTTTCAATCTAAATTCTTCACATTCTTAACTAAACAATGAATTGAAAAAATAATTATTCAACTAATTGATGATGAAAATAACAGCTGCTGCAGCCCATTTACCGTCATGAAAGCGAACAGATAACAGATAGTGTGTGTGAAAGGAGGAACAATGGCAGACTGACCGGGAGAAAAAGGCTGTTGTGACCAGGCTCTCAGCTTTCAGGGCCGGTTATTTTTAGACACAGCACAACAGAGTGATAAAAGAGCTGGATGTGCTCCTGGGGACGTTCAGAGCTGCCGCATCTAACTGCGACCCCCAGACCCAGAGGTGTACCCGGAGCCAGAGCCCAGCCCAGAGCCCCAGACCCAGAGCTGTACCTAGAGCCCCAGACCAGAGCCCTACCTAGAGCCCCAGCCCAGAGCTGTACCTAGAGCCCAGTTACCTAGAGCCCAGACCAGAGCTGTACTAGAGCCCAGACCAGAGCTGTACCTAGAGCCCCAGACCCAGAGCTGTACCAGGCCCCAGACCAGAGCACTAAGCCCCAGACCCAGAGCCTGTACCTAGAGCCCCAACCCAGAGCTGACCCAGCCCAGACCAAGCTGTACCAGAGCCCCAGACCCAAGCTGTACCTAGAGAGCCAGACCCAGAGCTGTACCTAGAGAGCCAGACCAGAGCGTACCCAGAGCCCCAGACCCAGAGCTGTACCTAGAGAGCCAGACCCAGCTGTACCTAGAAGCCAGACCAGAGCTGTACCAGAGCCCCAGACCCAGAGCTGTACCTAAGAGCCCAGAGACCCAGAGCTGTACCTAGAGCCCCAGACCCAGAGCTGTACCCAGAGAGAGCCAGACCAGTACCCTGAGTCCAGACCCAGAGATGTACCCGGAACCCCAGACCCAGAGCTTACCTAGAGAGCCAGACCCAGAGCGGTTACCCTGATCCCAGACCCAGAGATGTACCTAGAGCCCAGACCCAGAGCCCAGACCCAGAGCCTTACCTAGAGCCAGACCCAGAGGTGTACCCGAACCCGAGTCTGCAGAAATGTACCCAGAGCCCCAGACCAGAGCTGTTTTGTTTGGTTGGGTCAATGGTGCGTGTGGTCATTTACAAAATTAGGATTATTATTTAAAAATAATAATTATCTGGTCCCATTGTAACCATAACTGACTTGTGCTAAGCTTGACTGATCTGTTCTACAGCAGCAACATTAAATCCAACATGTGTTTTAATTACATTCCATTGTATTGCAGTAGTTCAGACTTTCTTTCTGGCAGCACCAGAGTCTAGACAAACGAAGTAAGTTTACATTTCCATGTTCTTTAAACAAAAGTACCAGTACATAGTTTGAGGGACAATACAACTGGACAAGTGTAGAGAGACAACAGGACAAGATGTCACAGACAAGACAACAGGACAAGTGTACAGAGTGTAGAGAGACAAAGGACAAGTGTACAGAGACAACAGGACAAGTGTACAGAGACAACAGGACAAGTGTACAGAGACAACAGGACAAGTGTACAGAGACAACAGGACAAGTGTACAGAGACAACAGGACAAGTGTAAGAGACAACAGAAAGTGTAAGAGACAACAGGACAGTGTAAAACAACGGACAGTGTAAGAGACAACAGGACAAGTGTAAGAGACAACAGGACAAGTGTAGAGAGACAACAGGACAAGTGTAAAAAAACAGACAAGTAAGAGACAACCAGGACAAGTGTACAGAGACAACAGGACAAGTGTAGAAACAACAGGACAAGTGTAGAGAGACAACAGGACAAGTGTACAGAGACAACAGGACAAGTGTAGAGAGACAACAGGACAAGTGTAGAGAGACAACAGGAAAGTAGAGAGACAACAGGACAAGTGTAGAGACAACAGGACAAGTGTAAGAGACAACAGACAAGTGTACAGAGACAACAGGACAAGTGTAGAGGAGACAACCAGGACAAGTGTAGAGAGACAACAGGAAAAACACAGGACAAGTGTAAGAGAAACAACAGGACAAGAAAAAAAAAAATGTACAAGACAACAGGAAAGTGTAAGAAACAAAACAGGACAAGTGTAGAGAGGACAACAGGACAAGTGTAAGAGAGAAACAACAGGACAAGTGTAAGAGAGACAAAAAGGACAAGTGTACAGAGACAACAGGACAAAGTGTAAAAAAAAAATGACAGAACAAAAAAAAAAAAAAAAGAAAAAAAGTGTAGCAGAGACCAACAAGGGAGAGAAACAAAATTAAAAAAAAAAGAAACAACAGACAAGTGTAGAGAGACAACAGGACAAGTGTAGAGAAGACAAACAGGACAAGTGTACAGAGACAACAGGACAAGTGTAGAGAGACAACAGGACAAGTGTAGAGCAAAAGTGTAAAAAAAAAAAAAAGAGAGACAACAGGGACAAGTGTACAGAACAACAGGACAAGTGTAGAGAGACAACAGGACAAGTGTACAGAAAGAAGAAAACAGGACAAAAAAAAAAAATTAAGAGACAACAGGACAAGTGTAGAGAGACAACAGGACAAGTGTAGAGAGACAACAGGACAAGTGTAAAAAAAAGACAAGGAGACGACAACAGGACAAGTGTAGAGAGACAACAGGACAAGTGTAGAGACAACAGGACAAGTGTACAGGACAAGGACAAGACAGGAAAAGAAAAGAATCCGTAGCTGTGAGCCTGCGAGGTCCGGAGCAGCTGTAAACACTTCCTTCATACTGTGTGTGTTACAGATGTCAGGTGACCTTTTGGCTCTTCCTGCGGTGACCACGCCCTTCTGACCACGCCCACTGGGACTCCTCGTGTAAACAGCTCAGAGTGGGCGGAGCCTGAGCATGGTTGGGTGGAGCCTCAGTTCACGGTGGCGGCACAGTGCCGGGTAGTGGCTACGCTGGTGCTGTGCGTGTTTGCAGCTCTGAGTAACACATGCTGTTCGTGAGCGTGTGGCGCGCTCGCGGGCTGGCCTCTCACCTGCGCCCACTGCTGCTCAGCCTAGCCGGGGCCCACCTGATGGGGCGCTGCTGGTCATGCCTATGGACGCAGCGTGGAACATCACAGTGCAGTGGAGAGGAGGCGCTGTTCTGTGCAAACTGCTGTGTTTCCTGAAGCTGCTGTGTATGCACGCTTCAGCCCACGTGGTCATCGTGATCAGCTTAGACCGACAGCACGCCATCCTTCGACCTCTGCATGCTCTCAGCGCACATCAGCGCAACCGTCGCATGCTGGCAGCTGCGTGGGTGTTCAGTGTGGTTCTGGCCACGCCTCAGGTAACTTCTCGGCATGCCATCATTTCATTCTCTCATTTTTATTACAGATTTCTTTTATTTGTTTGTACCCTGAACAAAAATATGAACACAACTCTTTTGTTCTTGCATCCCACTACACAGGTGTGTTGCATCAAGAGACAGCCTGGTTATTGAACAGGTGTGCCTTAGCCTGGCCGCACTAAAATGTTCAGTTGTATGCACACAGATACCGTTTTAGCACCATACATCTACGAACATCACTTCATGTTGCAGCAAGATTACATTCAGTCTTATCTTGCAAGGATCTGTGCACGGTTCATGGAAGCTGAAAACTTGACAGTTCTTGCCTTCTAGCCATAGAAGAAGAGTGGACCAACATTCCACAGTCCACAACCTGAGCCACTCTGAGTGAAGAAGATGGAGGTCACACCAGATACTGACTGTGCACGTTTCATGGTGTCCTTTTATTGTTGATCATCTAAGACACACAGTCATGTAACAGTAATCATGCTGGCTTATCAGCATCTTGATACTGTGATGCACCTGGATGGATTATGTCAGCAAGGAAGTGCTCACTACCAGATTTAGACAGACTTTTTTTTTCTATTTGTGTACATAGATCTTTGAGTTTATTTCATAAAAAAGGGAGCAAAAAGAAGTCTTGTGCTTATATTTTCGTTGAGAGAATTAATTATTATGATTATTTTTTACTGTTTATACTGTGGACCAAAAGGTTTACTTTTTTTTCTTTATCTGGGGCCACATTGTCCAGATTTCCTTTCCCCACACACCTGTCCCAGGTCAGAGTCCTGGCTCTTCCCCACGGTCTCCATTCAGCAGGAAAAGCAGACAGAACACCCAGCTCTTCTCCAAGTACCTCCAGTGTGACAATATTAATAATAGCCTATTATGCATACACATTTAAACGTGCGTGGTATACATACACACACATGCACGCTGTATCTCTGTATCACCGCAGCGCTGACAGCTGTGTCCAAGACACGAGCGAGAGGGGCTTAAGATCTAATCAGGCAGCACCACCGCATCAGGGATAGGCGACAGACCCTCCCTTTACTCATGATCTATGAACCCATTCTCAGCGAAATGTGTATGTACAACGCAAGTATAAATGTGTATGTATACAACGCAAGTATAAATGTGTATGTATACAACGCAAGTATAAATGTGTATGTATATAACACAAAGTATAAATGTGTATGTACAACACAAGTATAAATGTGTATGTATACAAAGCAAGTATAAATGTGTATGTATACAACGCAAGTATAAATGTGTATGTATACAACGCAAGTATAAATGTGTGTGTATACCACGCAAGTGTAAATGTGTATGCATACAACGCAAGTATAAATGTGTATGTATACAACGCAAGTATAAATGTGTATGTATACAAAGCAAGTATAAATGTGTATGCATACAGTGCAAGTATAAATGTGTGTGTATACCACGCCACGCAAGTATAAATGTGTGTGTATACCACGCAGTATAAATGTGTGTGTGTGTGAGTATCCCCTCTTACAGCCCAGGATGAAAACAGGTGAGAGAAGATGATTTAAGAGGATTCATTATCAGCACTTTGAACCATGGAAGGAAGTCTAGAATAAACCAGTGAAGGAAAGTTAAAGTTGATCTAACTTTGTGAATGAATTTGCTGAGCTATTCACAGTGCAGTAGATCTATAGCTCTAAAACAATTCTTGGGATCAGTTGGGGTTTGGAGCAGGGGACTGAGACCCTGAGTGGAGAGGCAGAGGCATCCCAGCACCCCACTTTACGCTTCTATGTAGACTGACGCTGAAATCAAGAGGTTTGCTGATTTTGTTCTGACTTTATCAAACCAATCTGAATATGCAGTTACACGGCAGCAGCACCAATCTGCAGCTCAAAATAAGTAGTATTCTTTCTTCAGTCGTGAACAAGAACCTGAGATACTTGAACCGCTACAGTTGGCAAGAAATACATTTCTGAAAAATAGTCTATGATTTCAAGAAGCAGATTTTCATCCCAGGTTCACATTCAGCTGCAACCTCGGGCCACCAAGTTCAGAATTGAACATACTGTATAATATTAGTATTATAGACTTGCAGCAGAGTCAGTTTTTTTTACTATTTTGTATTTAAACGGTGTAGGTGTATTTTATCTGGTGTATGAAGCCATGAAAGTGTCAGATAAAGAAGACATGCAGTAATTATGAATAAAACATCAGAATGTGAACAGGACTGAAGGAGAGAGAGAAGGACACAGAAGAGAGGAGACAAGAGCGTGTGCAATGGGTGTAGCTCATCACGTTGTTTCCATAGCAACACACCTCTGAGAGCCCACAGTGCTTTCCATGTGAGGACGCTGGAGGTACTGAGGGGCCACACACTGCAGGTGCTCAGGAAGAAACAAGTTAGATTCAAAGTGCACTACAAAAATCAACTGAAATAATGTTTTTATTCAAAGCTTTTCTTCTCTGCAGGCTTATCTTTTTGACCCAGAGGAGAGCCTTCTTTGTATGTTTCTACAGAAACAAACAGCACAGTTCACATTATGGCAGATAACATGTTTAGAACCATTCGGATATGTTTTCTACTCAATTGTTTTGACATTTAACCTCCTGACAGTTAAACTGTGCACCTTTAAATAATAAAATGTGTTTTTAGCATAAGAATCTCGATAAGAAAATGAACTTCAGCAAAAGTTGGAACAAGAAATAAATGCACTGGAACAAACAACTGAGTAGAGCAGATTACACCACCAGAACATCTTGTCCATTTCAATAAACCAGGAAAATACTTCAAACCAGGTTTAACTAATTAAATAAAAACGTTCATTTATGCCATTATAAACTGAGCAGAGGAAATACATGAAATCTACACTTCTCTTTTCTACATAATCTGCCCTTTGTTTCTAACTCCTTCACTAATCATCAGATCAGAGAATCCAAAGCACATCATTGCTTCTTCTAATGATCTTGACTCACATGGTCCTGTCCGACAGTGAGTGCACATATAGGTCCATTAAGGGCCAATGTGAGGACCAGAGCCACTGCATTACTCCTGGGCCTCCTGCAGAGCATTAGCAGCCAACAGCAGGGGCACATTCCTATTGGATTAAACACTCACCTGCAGCACAAACACGTGTGTGGCACCTAAACGCCCTCTGGTGGCTATGAAAGGAACCTGACGATCTGATGTCAAACCAACTACAATCGATTTACATTCAAACGGGATTTTAACCATACGTGTTCTTCATTCACAAACAGACATATAATAATTAACCTTAAAAAGGGGTTTATTGTATTTTTTTTTTAGATTATTAGGTCTACTTACAACCCAGTCTGTTGAACCAAGTATACAGTGCCTTGCCAAAATTGAACCGTTATTTCATTTGGGAATTCCACTAAAGGAAGTGGCCTGACGTAAGCAAAGACCAGTTGCTTTCAAAACAAGAGCTTGTTGAATTTTTCCTGCCTAACTCTTTTTCTTAATGTTTTCAGGTTGTTTTTCATTGATTACTCACGCTGTAGATGTGACTGTGGAAGCGTATCATAATGAAGTATTAATTATGCAGAATAAAGATCAGTGTTCTGGCTGGAGATGGTGACGACACGCATCAGTAGAATGTTCACTTGGCTTAACGTTAAACCAATGGGGATTTTAAATGAGTACAAACCGAAAATAGCATTAATCATTGCATAAATGAACTTACCAGTACTGACCCAGCCTTTTTTGGGCTGCTCCACGGCTGTTTTGTTTAATTGTTAATATTGTTTTGACAAATGCTATGCTGTGTGTTTTTTTCTGTAGAGCCTCGAGAATCCCAGTGTGCATTTAACAACCTTTTTTTTTTTCTTACTTACATTATGATGAGTTACCAACACTGAAGCTACTTTTATTAACACCTGGCCAAATTATAGCCTTTAAAATCCAGGACACTTAAAAGATTAGAGCTTGTCTTCATTCATGCAGGCAGGGAACTTGGCCAGCCTAATGAATCACGAGAGTTTATCTTTCTGGTCAAGTTAGGGTACTGTATTAAAGATCGATCTGTATATGAGTTTGTCCATGCGCTTTACTACCCAACATCCTAACATTTTCTGTTCCACCTTAACCAGGCTGTTTTAATAGTGACACTGCCAGAGAGCAACACATTTATTGAACACATAGGCAGGGAACTGTAAAGTTCAGAAGTGATGCATGATGATTTTAAAAACAGGACTTCTGCAGGCTGTGTTTGTCACCAATTCTTTTCTCTGTGTACACCAATCACATCACTTGCAACAGAGAAGATGTTATGTAAAGTATGCTCATGACATGGCTCTAGTGGCCCATGAGCCCTGACACTGCTCACACCACAGTCCTGCGCACTACGCACACAAACACACGCCTGCTCACAGTACTCGCTAAAAATTAAAGGTAACTTTAAAGTTACTTTTACTTGAGCACTTGTTGTATTTTACCATTTAAAAACTAACCTTAACTTCATGGCAGTAACTATATGGATGTGTCCCACCGCAGCTGTTCATCTTCCGGCTGAGTAAAGTTAAGGATGTGGACTTCACGCAGTGCGCCACACATGGAAGCTTCTCACAGCGCTGGCAAGAGACACTTTACAACATGTTTCACTTCATCACCCTCTACGTCTTCCCTCTGGTGGTCATGGTGTGGTGCTACAGCTGCATCCTGCTACACATACAGCGCCAGGCCAGTGTCCAAAAAGGTACGTCTGTCCCTGGTGGTCATATGGGTGTGGTACACAAAGGTACGTCTGTCCCTGGTGGTCATGGTGGTGGTACACAAAGGTACGTGTGTCCCTGGTGGTCATGGTGTGGTACACAAAGGTACGTGTGTCCCTGGTGGTCATGGGTGTGGTACACAAAGGTACGTCTGTCCCTGGTGGTCATGGTTTGGTACACAGAGGTCTGACCTCACGGTTTGTATTTCTTCACCCCATTATGAACATACACAAGAAATGTCTAATGTCTACATGGACACAGACAGACAAACAGACAGACAGAGGTACACACAGTCCACAGAAACACAGACACTTAACTGAGGGACAGACTGTCCACATAAGGGAAGACCAAAAGCTCCCTGGCAGAAGGACAGTTCTCATGTTGTTGTCCTGCTGTTGCAGCTGGAGAGTGGAGCTTGCGTCGCTCAGGCACAGACATCATTCCTAAAGCTCGTATGAAAACAGTGAAGATGAGTGTGGTGATCGTCCTGTCGTTTGTCATTTGCTGGACGCCGTACTACCTGCTGGGCGTGTGGTACTGGTTCCAACCTGCTGTCCTGGACTACACACCTGAGTACATCCACCACAGCCTTTTTGTGTTTGGCAACCTCAACTCCTGCCTGGACCCGCTCATCTACGGCTTCTACTCTCCATCCTTCAGGGCCGGGCTGAGGCAGTGCTGCAGGGGAACGCACAAGGGCGGCAGGACCAGGAACCTGAACCAGAGCCCAATGCACACCAAGGAGGTCCAGCAGGAGGAGCAGGAAGATGAGCCAGGGGGGATGAGTGGGGGGGGGAGGACAGTATGAGCCCAGAGCAGGGGGATCTGGAGTGAGTGTGCGGAGAGCAGGATGGACAGTATGAGCCAGAGCAGGGGATCTGGAGTGAGTGTGCGAGGGAGGAGGACGCGGAGCAGGAGGATGGACAGTGTGAGCCCAGAGCAGGAGAGACAGTGAGGAGGGGATGGAGTGAGGAGGGGCAGAGATGGACAGGTGAGCCAGAGCAGAGGATATGAGTGAGGGCAACCATTACAATTTTGAAATAAATGTCTCTATTTTCCATCTCAAGACAAGACGCTGCAGGGAACTGTTGTCTTTTGTTCAGTTTGCTCTTTCAGAAAACATTTATACATTTTATGCATTTTGTACATGCAGACACCACACTCTTTGACTGAACAAGATTTTGAAGAAGACCTATTGTGTTTTTTCCAACTATTTAGGTAGAAATTAGAACATATGCAGACCAATAATTTACCTTCTGTTCATTGTAAAACACAAAATTGATGAAAATAGAAACTGTAATAAGCAACAGATTTTAAATAACTATTATTGTTGGAAAGTGCTCTGGGACAGTTCTGAACCACATATGCTTCAATTTGAGTTTTATTCTTTTGAATTATACCAAGCAAATACAGACAAGTGGGCGGGGCTAGGTGGTAGGTGAGAACACTTGAGCTGCAGCTGAAGAACAATACAAGATTACTCCAACATGCATGAATGAGTAAACTAATGGTGAAAAGAGGCCGTTATAACACTACATTTTACAAAATAGGACCCTTTGAGCAGGGGTGTCAAACTCATTTTGGTCGTGGGCTGCATACAGCTATATGTGAGCTCAAGTGGGCCGGAGCATAAAATCACGACATAAATTTGAAAATATAAAAAAAAAATTATAGATAAAAATGTGCTAAAAACAAGTGCAATACAGAATAAAAGACATTTTCTTCAATAAAAAAGGTAGTAACAAGCTGAGGCTTAAGTAATTCAAGTTGTGCAATAACACATCACAATAGTTGACATATTCAAAAAGCTCAACAGTTTTCAGCCACAGCAGAGCTCAGAGCAGAGCAGATGATGGAAGGCATGAGCTTGGACTATTTTAACAATATAGCTTTGAACAATAAAGAAAACATTGTAAGAAATGTTCCCTATCACAATGGCAGAAATCAAGCCAAGTAGACCTCCAGTTTAACCAGGAAAACAAGACTCTCATGGCAACTTGCTGATCAAGTCAACACCTTAATAAAACAGTAACTACGTGATTCATTTTCACAGACTTGCACGGCAAAAAAATGTCATCACCTCCTCCTGCGGCTGAAACTTTCTGCCTGAACAAAGCCACAACACCTGACTTTTCCCCCGAACATCAAGAGTTCTCACAAGTCGCCACAAGTAAATACTGCCAGCTGTGCTACGTCTGTATCGTCAGTGCTCTCAGTATATATGATATATGTACAGTACATATGATTCCACTTTGGTTTCAATTATCGTCTAAATCTGATGCTAACTCTGAAACCCTCTCTGCCACACAAGTCCTCGACAGGCTGATGTTAGTGAACGTCTGTGGTTTATGAGGACACACAACCTTACGTACGCAACTTTTCACAAACTCACACTCACACAATGGTTTTGATGCAGACCCGATGTTGCTATCGATCAGCTAACCAGCTTTTAAGGCGGCATCACTAACCTCCAGAGTCCGTTCAGTCCCAGCAGCAGTTCGTAAATCTTCTCAGTTTGCCACTCAAGTTGCTGTATTTGTAGTTATCCCGGCTCTCGTAGTGGCGTTTAAGATCGTATTCCTTCCGTTAGCATAGCCACTTGCTACTTGTACACCAAACACACAGGTTTCCCATTCATCTCCGTGAAAAAATACGAATAAGTCAATTTTTCCTGGAAGATCCGACACTCGACGTTCACCTTTCTCTTTTTCGACAGCAACAGTTGTCCAACGAGGCTTGAAAAAAGGTGTCCGCTACCTGCTTTCAAAGAACCAAGCCTTTACTTGCGGCTGCTCTAGTGAGACGCATTTACGCTACTGGCGTGCACAGAAGCGCCGCGTCACGATGAAAAATAAATAAATACAATTATATTTTATTAAAATATACGCGGGCCGTATGCTTGACACCCCTGGAAGCAATTGTTCATTTCAAAGTTGATGCCTGATTAACTCTTTTCTAAGTTTTTAACTGTATTAACAGAGTTACCTCATCATTAGCTTACTCAAAGTTGTATTTGAAGTGATCTTTTCAAGTTTTCACCTTCCATCTATCTCCAACCACTTTTCTGGATTTACTTATGATTACACTAATATTAATTGCCTATATAAAGTTTGTTGGGTTAAAATGGTCATATAGCCAAAATTTTTTTAAACAGGAAGTCAGTTAATGGTTTGATGCCTAAACATTTTTAATTTTAACATTTTTAATAATAATGTTTAAAAAAAAAAAAGTTACATTTCTAACTTTTAACTTTCTAAGGACAAAAAAACACAATATGTCTCATTAAAAATGCAAACATTTTCAGTCAATTCAGTATTACTAAAAATAATTCCTTGTATGTGATATGTCAACAAAATGATTTAAAAAGCTCAAAGTTTTTCTCTATTTTTATCCTGTTATCTGCAATTTTGGTCTTTTTTTTTTTTTTTCATAAATGACTTCTTTCTATGAACCAGGATGAAAAACCTTCTAATACATTTTTTCATTCATTTTTTTCCATCCAGTTTTGAAATGATAGTTTTGAATTAAGACTTCTTTCCTATTCACCTGCAGTGTCTGGCCTTAGGACAAATGAAAGCCACAAAACCAATAAGTCATTTGAAACTGTCAGACAGCACGAGCATCTGTTCACTTTTCCCTTTAAGATCAGACCAACTTTAAATCTGTCACTGTGTCGTCCTGCTGGAGCAAAACCAGACAGGACCAACTGCTTCTATGAGGAAATATATATATGCACACGTGTATTTCTTTTTTTTAAAGAATTGAATGTTTGAAATAAATCTTTGGAAGTGAAGATTGTGATGTCTGTAGGCTACCTCTTCTTCTCCAGGTTGTGAGTGAAATAACACTTTCTTATGTGCAATGTTCATTTTATTGTCTTTTTGTGCTGTGACGTTCTCTTTAAAGACAGAAGCCACGATCTCGCCCGTGATGCTGATGGTGGACACACATTGTGTTTTCATGTTTGCTGGGGACATCACATTGACTTACATTCATTTCATGGACTCTTAGCTTAACCTTAACCTTGAGACTACTTGCCTAAATGGAACTAACTTTTACCCTAATCGTGACCTCAGAGTTGGTCCTCACAATGTGATAAATACACATCCACACATACACATACAGTATACCTGTTTTTGCTACCTGGTAGGGTTCACCACAGGGCACAGTCTTATGGGATCCACTCTTTCTGAATGAGCCAGACTCCAGAAATCATGATCTTTTTTGCCAAAGCCAGAAGGGTTCTGCCATTGTTCCGACATAACTCCGACAGCCCTTCATTTCAAACTGCCTGTATTTTTTTTTAATATGAGCATTATATTTGATGCAATAAAAACTTGATATTGCTCAAGTTTTTCTTCTTGATATGAGCTGAACACATTCATAACTGAACAGAGGATTGAGGGGCCAGGCACTATGGAGTTTGTTGATGAATGGCAGAGAAAAAAATCATCACATCTATTAAAGGAGCATGGCGTAAGTTGCAAAGGTTTTGAACAAGGGCGCCATCTTTGGCGTTTTGTGGAACTGCACCCTCCCTACCATCTTCAGCTGAAGACGTATTTTAGGCTTAAATGATTCTTTTGACACATTGTTATTTTCTGCTAAATGTTTTCTTGGTTAAGAAGAAGTTATTTGTATGAAAAAGAAGATGCTGACTATTTTATTTGTTATTTTGACTGACTGATCAGTTTTCAAACTCTAAAAGTTACACAGTGTAAGATTATTGAGAGTTTGAAGAAAAGCTTTGTTTGAGCGTAAACAAGCTCTTTACAGGACTCATTTCTCATAAACTAAATGCTCAATGGCAATTTATTACTAAAACATAAACCTTACCAGACAAACAGCTAAGCACTAAGCTAAAGCTGTGACTAAATACAGGCCTGTCTTACCTCTAATGAAAAGAATCACCAGATGAACGTCCTATTGATCTCCAGCACAATTCTTCTTTCTCAAAAACATGTCCGAGTCCGAGTGGTGAGTGTTGCTAGCCTCTGTCAGTCGGCCTCATGCCGGGTAGCTAGGCTAGTTGTGATAATTCTTCCGTGTGTTGTGGGGTTCAGAAGCTAGATTGCAGTATTTACCACTGATTATTTATTTAATTTTTTTATTAAACTGTCTTTATAACATTTGTCTGTTGTATAAATCCGAGAGCTTTAGTGAAACAAATAGAAATAATAACCATAAAACCAGTAAAAGAGGACTAGCGCGGGAAAATGCGATCAGCGCCACTCACATTTATGAGCCTGTCTGCGCTTTTAGAGGCAACCTCGGTAAGTTTATAAAACAGAATGACGCACATCCAGGCCAGTGCCAATGGACGGTCATTTGATATATCATAATATTGAGTATTGTAACTTACGCAATGCACCTTTAATAAGCACTCTGTTCTACAAGAAACAAAAAACACAAACCTGCGGCCGGCAGAGTTCCTAACACTAATGTTTTTCAACCTTCAAGACCGATATGTTGCACAACAAGGTCTTTTACTACAAGTCTTCGGGGAGAAATCAATAGAACACAACTCAAGGAAGAATATGAGGAGACATGGCAGAAAAAGGGTAAAAATGTTAAAAATGGGATTGTTTCACTTCCCACAGTGTATTTAGTGAGCACTGAGCTGGTTTTAACCAGGACTGTCCCAGAACTGGACCAGGTTTTCATCAGGACTGAAAATGTTAGTTACTTATGTAACTGTAGTTCTATGAGTAGCTAAAGCTAAAACCATTACTGTAGCTTGGTTATATACATTTCTGTTCAGCCTAAAACAAAATGAAATAACATTCTGATCCTACAAAATATTAAAACTGATGAACACTGATAATATTACTTTGTAAAAGTTAAGTCATTAAACTACAAATTAGACATTTTCAATATAGAATTTGGTGTTGCATGATGATGCATCTAAATTTAAATACCACAGACCTTTTTGTACTTTTGGGGCATGGATCATTTTTTCCATTCCAATGGGCAAAAAAAGTTTGAGAAGCACTACTGAGTAGTGCGCTTTATAGCAAATTTACAGTCTGAAAAAACAGAGGGAAAAAGTTAATTGGTGTATATTCAAAATTTCTAATGCAAATGACACAAATAGTCGAGAGCCAAAGTCTGAAAAAAGGAAGAATCTGACACGATCTGCTGTACTTTTTGTCATTTTTTGTTAGCTTTGACCCTAAGGGTCAATAATTAGAAGATCTGCTCGGCCGGAAATATTGCGAAAAAAATTATGGCTATTTTAATGCATAAATCCTTTATTTTTGTTAATAAAAATGTTGAAAAATGAAACAAATTTATATACTGTATTCCTTAGTAGATTGGGTTACTGCAGCTGTCAATAAATACATTCCTCATGCACAAAACACATGTAAAATTCAGTGAAAAAATAAGTCTTGAAAAAACATGTCTATATTATTTTTTATGAATTAAATGCCAAAAAATGTGTGTTTTTTACATGTTTTTTCCCCATATTTTCATCTTGACTTTGTTGGCAATAAACAATTTCTTTAAGTTTTGACATTAACCATAATACCATTCTGTTCAACAAACAGTAAACTCAATCCACTGAAAAAATTATTAAAATCCAGCTAAAATGAAAGGAACTGTGATGATTTGACTGTTAGTGTGCCATCAGCAGGTTCAGAACCCAATGGAATCCTATGGGCTTCTCTCACAGAACGAAAGACACCATGGCCTAGAAGTCTTTTGAATTTTAACATAACTCTTTTTCCAGGGATGTTATGTCACACAAAAAATAAAATACAAACAATTTAGCTAATTATATATTAATATTATATACATTTAGAACTATTAACAGAAAAAAAATGTTTAGAGTATTAAAGTTCTCGTGAAGTGGGATGATTAGGTTGGTACATGGCAGATACAGTGCCTTTCAAAAGTATTCAACCCCCTTGAACTTTTCTACATTTTCTCTTATTATGACCACAAAAATCAAACATATTTCACTGAAACTTTGTGTGAAAGACCAACACTAAGTTGCACACAATTGTGAAGTGGAAGGACAGTCATACATGATCTATTTTTTTTTTTACAAATTAAAACCTGAAAAGTAGGCGTGCAAAATTATTCACCCCACTGAGTGCAACACATTACTTTTAGAGGCTTTAGAAGGTTCCAATGTTGACCTAACAAATAAATAGAGTCCACCTGTGTGTAATCTACTCTCAGTATAAATGTAGCTGTTCTGTAAAAACCTCAGAGGTTTGTTTGAGAGTATTGGGGAGCGGTCAGCACCATGAAGACCAAAGAACACACCACACAGGTCAGGGATAAAGCTGTGAAGAAGTAAAAAGCAGGAATAGGTTATAAATATAAACCTTTCCAAGGCTCTAAACATCTCACAGAGCACTGTTTACACCATCATCCATAAATGGAAGGAGTATGGCACAACTGCAAATCTACCAATACCAGGCCGTACACTTAAACTTACAGTTTGAACAAGGAGAGAACTGGTCAGAGATGTAGCCAAGAGGTCCCCGGTGACTCTGGAGGAACTGCAAAGATCTACAGCTCAGGTTAGAGAATCTGTCAACAGTACAACTTTTAGTTCTGCACTACACAAATCTGGCCTTTATGGAAGAAAGCCATTGCTGAAAAAAAGCCATAAGAAATCATGTTTTCACTTTGCCAAAAGCCATGTGGGGGACACAGTAACCATGTGGAGGAAGATGCTCTGGTCAGATGAGACCAAAATTGAACTTTTTGGCCAAAATTCAAAACGCTATGTGTGGCAGAAACCTAACACTGCTCATGACTCTGAATGCACCATCCCCACGGTCAAAAATACAAGTGCCAGCATTATTTTCTGCACATGCTGTTCTTCAGCGGGACGGGGAATATGGTCAGAGTTGATGGAAAGATGGATGGAGCCAAATACAGGGCAATATTGGAAGAAAACTTATTGGAGTCTGAAAACACTTGAGACTGGGGCGGAGCTTTCAACAGGACAACGACCCCAAACATAAAGCCAAGGCTACATTGGAATGGTTTAAAACAAAACATATTCATGTCTTAGAATGGCCCAGACAAAGCCCAGACCTAAATCCAATCAAGAATCTGTGGCAAGATCTGAAAACTGCTGTTCACAAACACACTCCATCTAATCTGACTGAGCTGGAGCTATTATGCAAAGAAGAATGGGCAAAAATGTCAGTCTCAAGATGTGGAAAAGCTGGTAGAAACATACCCAAAGAGACTTGCAGCTGTAATTGCAGCAAAAGGCGGTTCCAGAAAATATTGACTCAGAGGGGTTGAATAATTTTGCACGCCTACTTTTCATGTTTTTATTTGTAAAAAAAAAAAAAAAGTGTGCAACTTAGTGTTGGTCTTTCACACAAAGTTTCAGTGAAATATGTTTGATTTTTCGTGGTCATAATAAGAGAAAATGTAGAAAAGTTCAAGGGGGTTGAATACTTTTGCAAGGCACTGTACTTCTCACACCTGAGGATCCAGCAACAAGGTTGTTTACCAAATAAACTAAATAATGAATTAAATATTCATACATACATACTTGATCTACTTTCATGGCTGTGTCTTCAAGTGCATGTTCAGTCCTTGAACATCTGTTGGGTTCTCAGTCACCAACGTGTTCTCATGGATTGTGTAAAATAGCACGCCATGACAAATTGCGTGTCATGACGACGCCCTCTGCCTGTTTTGCCGTGCAAGTACACGCTCGTTTTTTCTGGCGTGGTCTGGACACGCCTAGTGGTTGACGACAAACACGAGGTTTTTCAAGGGATTAACAGCTACATTTAAGTCTGAAGTTACAACAATGGGTAAGTTTAGCTCTTAGGCTTGGAGTTGGTTAAGGTTAGGATTAGGATTGTGTTAGTATTCATGAATAACAACACGTCGTAACATTCACCATTGAAA
This sequence comes from Mugilogobius chulae, assembly GCA_038363315.1. NCBI lineage: Eukaryota > Metazoa > Chordata > Actinopteri > Gobiiformes > Gobiidae > Mugilogobius > Mugilogobius chulae. The sequence continues at coordinate 4,819,150 of CM076413.1, read as the reverse complement.
TGAACTACGACAGAAACGCATCAAATACACACGCACAAAATAGAAGTTTACAATAGCGTGGTATTGACACGCTTATCCATGAGAACAGGCTGCGGTCACAGACAATGTCACACTTCACATCCACTTTTACACAGGAGCTTTCTCAGGCTCACATGCTTTTCTTGCAGTGGCAGTATTGGCTGAGTTCAGGGGTTTAGCCTCTTTCAACATCATGATTAGCATCAGTCTGACATTTACAAGTTACCTCCCAAAGTCAGTGGCAGCTGGGTCGATAGGCAGAGTCATATGTGCTGCTTGTTTGTGTCCAGCTGATGCAGAGCTCGGAGAAGGTGTAACCCCGGGCTCACACTGCCTCCAGATGCAGATGCAGATGCAGATCCGGATCCGTCTGGGTCCGGTTGTCACTCACACTGCCTCCAGAATATGCATGCGTATGTACGGACTCTGCCGGCCTCGCGAGACCACGAGTTCACGGGGATTCACGCTCAACTTGGGAGTTTCGGAGGAGTTTACGTGATCTCTGGCACATGGATATGTAAACAAGGAACACACGCGCCGTGTTTTGGGCTTATTTCACGTCACTTCATTTTCTGTTGGATTTTGGGTAAGTACGAGACGTTTATTTGCCTCCTGTGTGTTCAATAGTCGCGTATATGTCGAGCATTTGGCCGTATTTGTTGTAGTAGTAGAAACTTAATGTTTTTACTTTGAAAACGACCGGATTCACTTCACCCGCGAGCGCTTGGTTTCCTGTTTGTTGTGTCTTGTTTTCAAAACTTCACCAAAAAGGGCTGCGGATGGCTTCGGCTGTCCGGAAAAAGTTCCTTCCAACGGAAACGATCCGGACGTACGGAGCACATCCGCGCGGATCTCCGGACCGTACGCATCGCGGTGTGAGCCACTCTCATTACTTTTCAAGAATTGGAAAGCCTCCGGAGTCCGGTCCGCAGTCCGGTACGTAGTTAGTGTGAGCCCGGGGTAATAAGAAGACATCTTCAGTAGGTGGAAGGACACATGTCTTCTTTGATGCTCACAAACAGTTGGGTCACAGTGCATCCAGTGTGTCACCAAAATCACTTCTGTCATAGAGTGACACCAAGTATATCCTCACTGATGTAATAAACTCCTCTCTAACATCAAGACTTTCCTCAGATCACCAAACCTGCTCAGTAGCAGAAGGTCTGTCAGGTGTTTCTTAGCGGTTGTGTAGGCTCTTCTGCCAGTGGCGGCTCCTAATTAATTTCTTTGGGGGTGCTATCAAAGCCCAATGCCTACAATTATAATGTTTAATCAATCCATATAGTACAGGCGATAAAGCAATGACTGCAATAAAAAGTAGTGGTACAAATTAAGAGAGCTTTGGTTAAAAAAAACGTTGTACAAAATGATAATGAATGTCTATTGCTGTATTAGCATATGGCGACGTTTAAACAGACCAGAACTAGTGAAACAACTGAATTTATCTACTTGTCCTTACCACTTTGTTTTTGTAAATTTAGTAACCAATAAATAATTAAACAAATAATTACATTAAATAAATGAAACAACAGGGCAGACCATAAATAATAAAATATACTGTATATCAGCACTGCTATAATACAAATCTACTGGTAGATCTCCAAGCCTTGCCGAGTCGATATAAAAAGTAGCTGTTGAGCCGAAAAAGGTTGCCCACCTCTGATGTAGAAGATGTTGATAGTGTTCAGTCTGTTGTTAGAGGTAGTTTTAATCAGGGTGATTGTTGTAGGCTCAAGTAGGTACACTGTACTGGGACGTCCAGTGAGTTTGTGGGATCAGAGGCAGTTACATAGAGTTTTGTATCTTGGAGATGCAGTGAAACGGTGGATTTGTTTTATCAGGCAGGTGTGTGACTTTAAATAGCGGTTTAGAGCAGATGTTGACTCAGTATGACACTTGTCTTGTGACATCTGTGATATTATTGTTTAATAAATACAGTGGTTGTTATGTGGTGGTCCACTCTTACTCGTTAAGACTATAAAGAGTTTGAACCATGTGAAAAAAAATCTAAAATCATCAACATTTGTTTTTGTGACTGCATGTTGACATGTCCAACTCAACAAAGGTCAAAACAAATTGTGTCTGCATCCATGTGTTACATTGTGTCAAACGTTTACCATCTCTGAATGTTTCATAAAACTAGAAAAAAAGAAATCAGATTTATATATTTCCATTGGAATAATGTTATTTAGAACTTAAATTTGGGGTAACTATATGTTTATCAGTAATCTTTGTTTTTTACACTAAAAAGTATGTGGTAAATGTAGCACTACGCTGTGTACTGTCTGAATTGAATAATATAGAATTTTAGTTCTTTTAGTTCTATTCTATTCAGTACAGAATATTATAGAACTAAAAATGAAAGAACATAGTGCACTAAGAACCACACTAAAAAACACACTGCCTATGGTCCAGTCCATGGCCATTATTTTTATGGTGGGCCAGAATATACTGTTTAGTGGGCCTCATTTGGCCCCTGGGCCGCCATTTGAAAAGCACAGGTCTCAAAGTAGTGTTTCACATAAAATAACTGCAGAGAAAATACAACTAGACACTGCAAATGTATTACAAATGAACATGTAATGTAAAAACTGATAAAAAATAAATCATGCACCAGTGGCATGTGACACTCAGGTCAGAATGAGCCTTGCAAACATGGGCATCACATTTGCAGCACCTCAGGATTGTTTTCTTGTCTCTGGGGGCACAGAGCTCACAGTGCTTCCTTTCTTGTGCATGTCCTTGTTGGGGAGAGCAGTCAGGACAGTGGCTGGAGCTTGGGCTTGCAGGCTCCTAACCAGACTAGAAGAGACTGGAGTGTGGGGAATGTGCTGTTGAATAAGAGGAGTTACCAAAGCTTTGCCAAGCTCAGCTAGGAAAAGTCTCCTCTTGAAACTCTTCCCCTGATTTCAGGTTGGGTTGATTGCAGTCCATACGACATATGCGTTAAAAGCAGACACATCAAGAATGTTGTGGAACAGTGCCACAGGCCAGCGGGCTGTCTTTCGCTTTCAGGTGTATGTACCAGTAAGCTGCAATAAAAGGAACATTAAAGAAAAGATTGGAAACCATGTTGAATTTACACAAAATGCTATGATTCACATAAATAAAAAATAAATAAAGTGATAGATGGATGAAACTTGACATGACCTTATCAAGGCAGTCAACGCCCCCTTGTTCTTGTTGTAGTCCTGGATCATAAGGGGTTTCTTATCCTCTGTGATGCATCACAGGCATCACATGCTGCCCAGATCTTTATTCCATATTTCCCTGGTCTGCTTGGAATGTACACCTTGAACAGCAACCTTTGAAAGGAACAAGACGCTCATCAACGGTCACCTCAGAACCTGGATTGTACAGTGGCAGACGCTCTACCCACTTGTCCCAAATGGTCCCGATGGCAGCCAGTTTGTCATTTCAGGTCGTGTATCTCTGTTTTTGTTAGGGGGAAATTTGATGTTTAGAAAAACAACCAAGACTCAAAAGATTCAAATTAGAATAAGATTTACTTTGAATTCAAACGGAAAACACACAAGTTACAAAGGGCCGTCTATTTGTGATCTGAACTTGAAACTTATCGACTTGCAGACCTAAGCGAGATCAGCAGTCTGCTCCGTGACAGTTCAGAGGTCAACTGTTATAGTTCTTTCACAAATACATTTTACAACACATTATTTAAATATTTGAATGATTACAAACTATTAACACGTAAACACACATAGAAAATATTTTTCTAACAGTAATCAAAGTGAATAATTCTTGAAAGAACATGAAATGGTTGTAAGGACATAATTGTCTGGAATATAGGCCTGAACTTTTTGTAGCCTCATTGTTAGAGCGATCTAATCCTGCTAAAATCAAGAGACCTATGTAGGCTTGATGTGGAGATGATCTCTATGATGTTTTCTACTCTCACTCTACTTCCTCTGTCCTGTGTGTTCACTCTTGGACTGAAATGTCTCCTCAGATCCCTGTTCTTCAGGTGCCTCTCCCTCTCCATCTTTTGGATGGTCAGTTTCATCAAAGTCTGGATCTAAATCCATGTTGTCTTCCATTTCTGAGAAATCCTCCTCTATCTCTGGTTCTATTTTATTCCCCTCATCATCATGTCCTAAAACCTGAACCAGGAGCTCATCCACAGATAACCGCTTGGTCAGCCGACTACTCATTGTGCTTAGTGTAAAAGGAGTGCAAGGCAAACATCAAGCTATATATATGGGGTCTGTGTGAAAACGACACATTGATTAGTCTGGAAGGAGTGGTTCTCATGGGGAAAAGGCATAAAAGTGTGGGAAAGAGAGGGGTTACATAACAGACACCTGTCCAGTCTGTATGAAAATATGATACATTGCTTCATCATGAAGATGGTTCTCATGGAAGGATTGCACATAAGCGCTGTAAAGAGATGTGTATCCACACATTTTACAGTCAGAACTGTGTGTGTGTGTTGAGTGAGCTGGGGTGGTATGTATGGGGATGTTTTCTGTCTAAAGGAAAAATGTCCTTTTTACGGTCCCTTTTGACCGGGAAGGTTGTAACAAAGTTGATTAAAACACACAAAATTTTGTGGAAAAGGTGATCATCACTTTTATGTGTTCAAGTGCATAATGTTGAGGATATCATAAGGACTTGAGGCAATCAGGTGTAAAAAAACAACAACAACAAAAACAATATGTATAAGTGTTTTAAGTTGTAAATTGGTCAGATTTGACCTGAACACAACAGGAGGGTTAATAGCACTTTCACCTTAGTCTGATGAACTAAAAGCCATCTACTAATCAACCTATTGTGTAAAATATATAAACATAAACCCCAACAATCAATTCGTTTTTATAATCCTTATGCAAACATACATTTAATGAGACAAGCAGGTGACTCAGAGAACCTTCATAATGCACCTTTTAAATAACTGTCCATAAAACTTAATGTTGCTAAAGCATCAGTAGATTTCGTATCAAAATCAGATTTTTTTTTAATCAAATGATTGGATTGGTTGTAAAGTACTTTTAAGAAGATTGGGGAAAATATACTATTATTACAGAACAACTCTTTTAATAAAAAAAACTGGACCCATACAATGTGAACTATGAATGAAAACAAGTTAATGGAATACAGTAGTGCTACTGACAAAGAGGCACACAGACTGATGTCCTTCCATCAGAGGATCAGGTGTTATGTGTGCATGTTCAAGTAGAGAGTAGGCATGGACGATATTAAAATTTGCACTCACGATTATTGTGACCAAAGTAATCACAATTAACGATATTATCACAATAATTTATTTAACGTAAAAGCACACAGATTCAAAATCACTGAAATATTTATTAGCGCACAATATGTATGTTTTGAACAAGTACTTATTGTATTTTGGTCTAAGTACAATCAATAATGATTCAAAGTGAACAAATGTTTACAATGTTGAGCAAAAATCTTCTAACTTTGTCTAAGAGTCATTAATTAACTTTAACACATGAACCTTTTCTTTGTTTGACCATTACACAGCTTCTTACTGGGTTCACAGCGTCAGATTTTAGAGACTCTTATGAAACCACAGGTGCGCGCCTGCTGCTTTTATTGCGATTAATTGCGATTACGATTATCACGATTATGAAAAACGCCACGATTATTTAATTGCGACCCTTAATTATCGCGATTAGCGATAATATCGTATATCGTCCTATCCCTAGTAGAGAGAGGCCGCTGTTTGCTGCACATAGACAGTGCAGTCTTTATTTGTATAGAAGAATACCAGCGGCCAGCTCACACCAAGCCCCACTGATGAAAGATGGCCGCTGCTTTACGTCAATGACTACGCTCAGTGGCGGTTAGCTAGCTTGAATTCAGCTAACCTCCGGCCACTGAACATGCGCAGTTGTTCTTTCTCTCATGCGGACGTCAGTTGTGCGGGCTCACGTAACACGTGACTCACGCTGACCAATCAGAGCGGGAGCTTACTAGAGCTGGCGCTAAAGATTAAAAAGCTATTTTTAATTAAACTTAAGACATTTGAACCGGGAAAAAGTTCATGATATGAAACTAGGTAAGATTTGTCACAAAGTCTAATTATTTTGAAATGTGTAAGTGTCTGTGAGGCGAGCAGGAGCCGTTTGAGATTACATTGTGCTCTATGGAAAAAATGCTTTCTGGACAGAGGGGATTTTCCCGCTGCAGAACCAATGAAGCAGCCACTACTTCAACTCAAGACGGTTTTAAGCTAGCAATGGCCTATCCAGATATTTAATAGATCCATGGCTCACACGGGTTCCCTCTCGTGTTCCTATGGCCCCTCTGCTCTTGGGGAGGACCAAGGACCAGTGGGCGGGGGAAACGCACATAGCTCGATATAAACACAGGAAGGACCGAGGACTGGCACGTGGGGAAGATTGTGTTGGACACAAACAGGTCGGACAGCTTGCTTTAGCCAGGCGCAGACACTTGGACAGCAGTCCTGCACGTTCACGATAGAATACCTGTTGTGGGGTACTTCAAACTGTCTTTGATCTGAACACACGCATTTCAATGGACTATACTTTAACATCCGGAGAAGCTTCAAAGATTTGTTTTGTGTGTCGCAAGTGAGAAACACACTGTTTTGCCGTTACTACGCAGGCTCATCTTTGTGAGAATGAAAGGTGTTTTGGCTAAAAGAGACAAACGCTAGAACAGATTAACTGTTTGTTGTGGCCACGTCTTCAGGGGAAAGTAAACCACAAACAACCTACACAAGGAATGCCAGAAACACTCAGGGTCCCCAACAGTGTTTGCTTCAGGCAGAGGAAACCGGAAAAGAAAGTTACATTTCTGTGAGTGAGTGTGTGTGTATGTATGAGACCACTTTCGTAAAGAATCTAGACAATTAGGGCCGGCCCTGGGCATAGGTGACCTAGGCTGTCTAGTGGAGAGGGGGCACCAAGTTTTCATTAGAAAAAAAACACTATTGCCATTGCTTGCATCGAAGGAGCTGCATTTCAGGAAGAACGCTGTGTATTGTTCAGCAGAAGCTTTTGGCAACGCACTTGCTTGAAGAAAAAAAGAGTGGATTTATCATTTTGAGCTAAAGAAAACACAAATCTCCCTGTGTGCAGCACACTCTTGTTTGTAAGGGAACTACACACGTGGAGACAAACAAAACCACGCAGGGCGACAGTCTGCACAGGTAAGACTCTTGTTTCGCTTGTTTTGGGCACCTCTGAAAGCTTCATCTACTTAAACAGTCTACATCTACTTGTTAAGTATCTTACAGGTGTATCTACAATGGATCTCCAGTGTTGTGCGTGAGTGTTGTTGGTATTGTTGCCGCCTCCTTTTACTGTAAAGCACCTGGGTGATGAACACACGAGGGCGGCTTTGCCTTTTATGTTCAGAAACATTTGCACTGTTTTCATCTTTCTCTCGCTTACTCTTCTCTGGAGACAATGGACCAATAATCCGATGCAGGCTGCTTTTGTCACATGATCTGCGTGGACGTAGCTCCTTTCTACCGACGCGATCGCATCACGCATGTGCAAATTGATTTCCCCATCATTAGTATGTACGAACTCTGCTGGCATCACAAGACCATGAGTTCTCAGGAGTTCACACTCAACTTGGGACTTCACGCGATTACTGAGCATGTGAATAAATAAACAAAGAACGCCGAGTTTTGGGCTTATTTCACGTCAGTTTATTTTCTGTTTAATTTTTTGTTCCTTCCAACATTAAAGATCTACACAATAGGAGCACAGCCGCCCATCTCGCCGGACCAGATGGGTTGCTGTGTGAGAGCCGGACAAGTATGGACTGGATGCAGTGTGAAAAAAAGTTTGTTTATTTATTTAAAGGTGCACTGTGTAATTTTTAATGTATTTTTTGTACTGAATAAAAAAAAAAGCTGTTTCTTTTCTCTGAACAGACTTGTGTAAAGCTACTTGACAGATTAAGCTCAGCTTCTGTTTCCTGCCTTAGTCAGCCTTTGCACGTTCCTGCAACTCCTCATCTTCATTTTCCTTTATCCACATGGCCCTTCTCCTCCGTACTTACTTCCTGTTTGAACCTGTGTAAATAACAACAATTCATGCTCACCTAAATACCGTTTTTTATATCTGTCATTTTGATTTTCAAGCGCACTGATTCGCTGGTTTGCCAGTAGCCACGGGCCAATCAAACAGCTGCAGCTCTGTGCTCCCAACAGCCTCATTCACACCATACACACGTGAGCCGCCTGTTGCTAAAGTTGCCAAACCAGTTCAGACTGGCGACCCTCAGCTTGGTATGAAAGAGCCTTGAAAAAGCATGTTACAGTAAGTTTTGTTTTCAGATCGTACAAACAGTTATATATCTGATCTGGATTCATTATCCAGGCTTCAGTGACAGGCAGAGACCTCCCCCCACATGAGGCCTGGGAGCTGGGTGTATGAGGTCCTGGAGCCGCCCTGGCACATGGCACTTAAAAGTGATGGGACCTCAACATCAGCTAAGCCCACGTAAGAGCTGTCAGCAGGGGCTACAGTCAGGGGAACGACTGGGCTGTGGAAGTCCTGGAGCACCTCTGGATCCTTCGAAATGAACTCAACTATCACAATGTCAGTGACGAACATGTCCTCCAGCACAGTGCTGTAGTGAGCAGAGATCCAGTCCTGAAACAGCAAGACACAAGCAAAAACAGTATGTCAGGGAGACGAATAGTACTTCTGATTACAATAAATAAATGATGATGATGGTTATCATGTTTAGACTATCATGTTTCAGCTGCTGCAAATCAAAAGTACCTAACCCTAACCCTGACTAGATAAAGTGCTTAAAGACAATGTATGTGTTTTACATCCAATTGCATGAAAGGGCAAATAAAATTTGTCATGACTAGGTTTTTTGACTGTGAATATAGATTATTTGGGCATTAAATGGTGAATTGGTGATGGATGATTGGACAAGAATGGGCAGTAGACACTCCTCTGACTCTCACATCAGTGCAACAAAAACAGACCATTATTATTACTACTTTACTCTGTGAGACGACCTCTGCCACATGCAACAAAAACAAATGAATGGTGTAGTGTTACATGTTTGATGGTAAATAACAGGAAGACCTGCCTCTTGTCCTCCATCTGGATTTACTGTGTAGATCCTGTTGATATTAAAGTTAACATTGAAATGACATGATCACTTCCTGTTTAGTAGCCTCCCATCAAACCGCAGTGAAAATGAGCAATACAAATGGTGTTGTTTTTGTGATGCACTAGTTTGTCTGTATGTCTGCATCTAGAGGAATGCTACAATAACATTATACCTTATGGTCAGTGGCGGACTGGGATTTGTAACAGACTGGCAACTTTTGACTTAAAAGATATTTCAAATAGACTTTTATAACCACAACATGTAGTGTGCAGTGCCGGCTCTAGCCCTGTTGGTGCCCGAGGCGAGGTTTGAAATTTGTGGCCCCGATTAGTTAGAAATTGTATTTTATTCGAGCAATCCCTTGCTCCGCATCTTTTGCAGGGTTGTCTGTCGATGGCGGAGGGTGGGGGGCATGTGGGATTGTTTTTAATGCACTGTAAAGCAGTGGTTCCCAAACTTTTCAGACCGGGACCCACAAAATGACGATGTAACTAACTCGCGACCCCCACAGCAAAATGAAATAGAAATGTCAAGTTTGAAAACCATTTAAATTGGGCTAAGATGCATTTATGTTTGTAGTTTATTGATTTATATGACCAAAATCTAGTCAAATCTCATGCTGAAGTTATAAAAACTAATTAAAAACCAAGTCATAATTGTAAAATTAAATCTAGAAATCATCTTGCGACCCCCAGATTTTGCTTCGCGACCCCCCGAGGAGTCCCGACCCCCACTTTGGAACCACTGCTGTAAAGCCCTTTGTGTTACATGTACTGTATGTGTATTACATGTATGAAAAGCGCTTTATAAATAAAGTTTGATTGATTGATTGATTGACAAAAACAATACTTATTGCATTTAGGGTCAATCTAGCAAGAAGTCGGAGGGCCAAAACACATTGGTCCAAGGGCCACATTTGGCCCCCGGGCTGCAGTTTGGCCCCCCTGGTCTTCAGGGGGCCCTAAGCAGAATTTGACTTTGGGGCCCTTGCTACTTCAGCGGCACATTGCCAAACATACACTGATCTCACTACGTCATCTATTTGTATAATTATTCTAACAACATTAAATTGAAACCATCCCAGTAGCTCAAAACTGACATTTTCAAAGGTAAATACATTTATGCTTTTTATAAATGAGCTTTCATTGTGTGCAGCCGGTGTTACTGCTGCAAAGATTTGTAGAAATAGACTGGCTTAATAGCCTGAGTTCCTCCACAGGAGATTTTGGCTAAAATAAATGTCATTTCCTGCTATTTGGACTATGTTTATGTAACACTCAGCAGTTTATCTTAACCGTCCTCTTGTGTTAGCTTTCTATCACCATCTCTTATGTTAACGGGTCACTTTTGACCTGTGTCTTAAATCAGCTGCAAAAACAGTAAAAGTAATTATCTATACTTTTTTTTTTTTCTTTTGGTTACCCTGTTAGGCTTCCTTTGACATGAAAATGTATAGTTTTAATGTCTTTGATGAGAGCCTCAGCTTCTTTTAGCCCAAAATATCCTTCTATTTCAATACAACAAAAATAGTAAATGAATCTCAAGATAAAAATATAACTAAATAAAAGTTTTCTTGTGTTACATGATTGTTACTCAGGGTAACATATCTCTACAATAAGTTTGGTTTGTTTATTTTCATTTTGGTGTTTTTATCTGTAATAATGATGTGATGTCACGGGTCATTTTGATTCTGTTATGTTAAACAACACTTTGAGACCTGTGCTTGTGATCATTCGCTGGCAAGTGTAGGTGGCAGTCACTCTGTCTATCTTTGTTATAGTCGAGGATAATCATGGGCTTTCTGTCACTTCCTGATGACACGGCTGCATCTTCGTGCAGAGTAGACAGAAGTACCACACTTTTGTTTTTTTGGACAATAGGAGACATCAGTAAAAGTAAAAGAACACTTTGAGGAAAGTGGAGCCCACCTGCAAGCAGCAGGATGCTCAGGTTTACTTTTCTTTACTGTGCCCACCATGGTACGTTTCCTCCACTGGTCTTGTGACCCTGCAGTCCAATAGTCTTATCAAAGACCCATGTTTTCCTTGGTTATAAATCTGTAGATTCCAGGCAAAATAAGACCCCTAAAATTCACATGATTAGGAGAGAAGCTGGCTAACACTATTTTGACCTACAGTGTATTTAGGATTTCACTTTTCCCTGTAATAATTGATTTAAAATACATTTTTTTTGTAATCGGGTCAAAACTGACCCTCAGACTACAAAGGTCATCTTTTTAACCAAGCCATTTTTTGGTTCATTAATTTGTTGAAATAGATTTCTGACAAAGTCAAGAAGCCTTGATGCAATAACCCTATGTGGTCCTTTTATAGATTTATAATCTAAAACGGGTCGGTGGCGACAATAACACAGGAGAAAAAAAAAAGAAAAAAAGGATAAACTGTTGTTTGCTTAACCAATAACTTCTACACTTGTGGAAATAGCTGGCCTATTAAATACTTGTGTCTAAGGTTCAGTGATTTTCACTCCCAGTCCTCTGGGTTTCTCTGCAGCGAGAGGAGAAAATCAGGTGGAGCCCATGGAAGCTCCACTAGCTCCACTTTTTATTTTTTATTTGCACTTGTGGAAAGTTTGATAAAAACGCCGGAGATATGCAAAATTTAAAACCTCAGTGAATAGATGAACTCTGTGGATGGAAAGTTGAATAATTTAATTATTATTTGTACTTTGGCGGCATTTTCACCCAAATTACGTTTAGTATTATGTAATAATATTGCCGGAATTATAAAAAATTGACTTAATAAATAATGTCTTTATTTTTAATTGCTTTATTTACTACATACTTTTTATTTTGTCTTATTTTACGTGTTTTCCAGTGGTTAGTGCTGATAGTCAGGTCCAGAGGTGGTTGCCATGGTGACGAGTTTATAACTGTTGCTAAACGGGCCTAAACTGTTATATTTTTTATCTTAACCTTTACCCAAACCTTTTTCCTAACCTTAGCCATCACCCTAACCCTTCTCCTAAACTTACCCGTTCTCCTAAACTTAATCGTCGTCCCTCTGGTCCCGACTGTAATGTTTTTCTAGCACCGGAAATGGAGCAGCTCCACTCATCATGGCGTTCCGCGTCAGCTGCAGCTAGATCCTCTTGGCAGAGTGTCACTGCAGGTGTGTCTCTGTAGGTGTGTGACACTGCAGGTGTGTCTCTGTAGGTGTGTCACTGCAGGTGTGTCACTGCAGGTGTGTGACACTGCAGGTGTGTCACTGCAGGTGGTGTGTGTCACTGCAGGTGTGACACTGCAGGTTGTGTCACTGCAGGTGTGACACTGCAGGTGTGTCACTGCAGGTGTGTCACTGCAGGTGTGTGTCACTGCAGGTGTGTGTCACTGCAGGTGTGTCACTGCAGGTGTGTGACACTGCAGGTGTGTCACTGCAGGTGTGTGTCACTGCAGGTGTGACACTGCAGGTGTGTGTCACTGCAGGTGTGTGTCACTGCAGGTGTGTGTACACTGCAGGTGTGTGTCACTGCAGGTGTGACACTGCAGGTTGTGTGTCACTGCAGGTGTGACACTGCAGGTGTGTGTCACTGCAGGTGTGTGTCACTGCAGGTGTGTCACTGCAGGTGTGTGTCACTGCAGGTGTGACACTGCAGGTGTGTGTCACTGCAGGTGTGACACTGCAGGTGTGACTCTGCAGGTGTGTGCACTGCAGGTGTGACACTGCAGGTGTGTGTCACTGCAGGTGTGACACTGCAGGTGTGACTCTGCAGGTGTGTGTCACTGCAGGTGTGTGTCACTGCAGGTGTGTGACACTGCAGGTGTGACACTGCAGGTGTGTGACACTGCAGGTGTGTGTCACTGCAGGTGTGACTGCAGGTGTGTCACTGCAGGTGTGACACTGCAGGTGTGACTACTGCAGGTGTGTGACTCTGCAGGTGTGTGACACTGCAGGTGTGTGACACTGCAGGTGTGCACTGCAGGTGTGTGACACTGCAGGTGTGACTCTGTAGGTGTGTCACTGCAGGTGTGTGTCACTGCAGGTGTGTGTCACTGCAGGGTGTGACACTGCAGGTGTGACACTGCAGGTGTGACACTGTAGGTGTGTTACTGCAGGTGTGTGACACTGTAGGTGTGTTACTGCAGGTGTGTGACACTGCAGGTGTGTGTTACTGCAGGTGTGTGTCACTGCAGGTGTGTTACTGCAGGTGTGTGTCACTGCAGGTGTGTACTGCAGGTGTGTAGTCACTGCAGGTGTGTTACTGCAGGTTAGGTGTGTTATGCAGGTTGTGTCACTGCAGGTGTGTACTGCAGGTTGTGTCACTGCAGGTGTGTTACTGCAGGTGTGACACTGCCTGTGTGACTCTGCAGGTGTGTCACTGCAGGTGCCAAGGCTGCAGTCTAACTCTTTGGTTAGCAATCTGTTTCTACAAAAGCGCCGCAGTTTTCCGTCGTATTTTGCGCAGTTAAATGTGTTCACGTATTGTTTCCTCATCTGTTTTGCTCATAACTTCGCTGGTATAAGGCGGACTGTTTGTGGGGTCTTTAATTTTGTGCTGTTGACAGATTCAATAAACTCCAAACAGAAAGCCCAACGTACTCGTAAAAAACAACGAGCAAACACAGCTAGTTTAGTATAATATACTCACTGTGTTGTTTTCATGTCTCTCTCCTTTGGGACATTTGTTTCTTCATTAAATGCACAGCTATTTATCCTGGCAACTTGGCAAGTAATTCCATAAAGCTCTGGTTTGCATGTCTTCTTTCAACTGTCCATCTTTCACTAAAACAATCTTCTGTCTTCCTCTGGTGTCTTGATGTATTCTCCAGAACATAATATAAGTCTTAGCTGACTGACGTTTAGTCTAACAACTTGTAAAGCACTTGTTTAACAATGTAGTAGCAATTATTGTGGAAACATACAAATGTCATTATTTATAGGACTATTTGACCAAGTGTAAAGACATGAATACATAATAGTTTCAATAAAACTTTCAAATAATATGTTTTCAATAAATGTTAATGTGCTCATGGGGGCCCCCTGGTGGTCATGGGGCCCTAAGCAGCCGCTTAGTCTGCAGATAGGCTGGGCCGGGCCTGGATATGTGTGATGAATGTGTTTATCATTACCTTCTTCTAAGTAAAACTCCATATTTTATGCTTGTTCTATTGCCAAATCATATCTTTGAACAGTCAAATCACATTCAAATGTCAAGCTTGAATGAAGTTGTAGTAAAAGACTAACCTTGAGACGACCGTCGTACTGTCGAAAGAGAGGCTGGAAGAATGGAGCAGGAGACGGTATGTGGCTCTGGATGGTCTTCCTGTAGTACCTGTTCAGAACACATGGTGTCAGTGTTGTCAGTGGAGCTTTAAACAGAGCACAGAGCTGGGTCTTACCTGGCTGTGGAGACAGACACAGCTACGAGCAGGACAGCACAGAGCACACACAGCACCAGCACCGCCTTCTGTCCTGCAAACATACAGACAACATTTACCCAGGACCATGTCTGGAAAAAGATCTGCAAAGTTTCCTCTGAATTTGACCTGCTGTAATGTTCCAAACTCTCAGTTAATTCTAGTCCTGTGTGAATGTGTCTGTCTGTGTTTTCACACTGTACAAAGGGATTCATAATGACGGAGTCTGTTTTACCTTCACAATGGGGAAAAATAAAATACAGTATATATACACAATATAAACCAGTGACGTGTCCTGGTTTAGGGGGTTTACCCTGAGTTCATACATGGCCCCAGTGCAATGACATGTCCCAGGCACAGATTGCTATAAGCACTGCACAATAAGATCATGTAGATGAATTTATTATTGTGTGTCATGGACCACGGTCTTGGTCTCATCTCAGTCTCGACCTATAAAAGTCTCGTCTTGACTCTCAGTGGTCTTGATCTTGTCTCGGTCACGGTACTCTGTGGTTTTGGAAAGATCTTGGCGATCTTGACTCCTGAATAGAGCAGATATGTAGCTCCTGCTGTATTTCCCACTCTTACTTCTCATCTTTTAGATTATAGGGGTCAACAGTAAGAGCACGAGACAGGTGAACACTTAGCTCTGTTTGGAGTCATTATCCCATGAGAACAGGACCTGAAGCACATTTAGCAGGCCATACCTGCTTGTCAAAGCCTGATCCCGTCAGATCTCAGAAGTTAAGCAAGAAGGGGCCTGGTTAGTACTTGGATGGGAGACCGTTAGAACACCAGGTCCACAGTGGGACGACAGGAGTAGATTGTTGTTGTGTCCTTGGGCAAGACACTTAGCCCACACTGCCTCAGTGTCTGCATACACTGGGTGAGTGGATCACTGATAGTAAAGCGCTTTGAGTGCCTGGAAAGGTAGAAAAGCGCTATATAAATAGACCATTTACCATTTTTACCAGTGATGCTGTCATTTCTCCTGCAGGTTTGGGGGCTCCACTGGCTCCACACGCCGCTGTAGTCTCCCCCAGGCCTGGATCTGACCCGAGCACACTGAACAGAAGCAGCCTCTAGTTTGGACTTTTCCACACGTACAAAAGGCTCTTGTGATCTGAGGCGATGAGACTGTTACAATAGGAATAGTAATAACAATACAAAGTTTGTCAGCACAAATAACTGGAATTGTGTGTGCTGTATTTGCTTACTTTGCAGTTGCCAGAGAAACATGGAGAAGTCTGGAGGAGCAGCTCAAAGTCCAGCGCTCCACTCAGAAACAGATGCTCCTCATAACCAGAGATCCAGGTGATGTTTAACAGGTGAGCTGAGTGTGTGAGCACTGGGGCCTGAGGAGGGCGGAGCTGGACTGGACACAACACAACACAAACTTCAGGATTATTAATGTAGCTAAGTACACCTACCACCTAACTTTCTGGGAGTATAAAATCGCTTGCATAACTTTGTTGAAGTTGAAAGTTGAGACCTTACTTTTGGACATCCTATGTGTTGATGAAGTTGTATGCATTATTGTGGAATAGGATGTGGGCGGAGTATAGTAGGAGGCAGACTTTTAAATCAGTGTAAACTAGCACGTTTTGAAGGGATTTTGACACACAAATGCAGAAAAATGCCTTACTCTGTGGGACCTACAGTAACACAGACTTTAGGGAATTACTTCGGCAAATGGACACACGTTATTAAGTGTTATGAAGCTTCTGAAGCTGCTATTAGTGCTAACAAATGTATGCCCCCTCATTAGTGCTTCAGAGACAACACAACATTTGCTAGAAAATTTGTATTAACTTATTTTTAATAGACTGGGGCTTTGGTTGCTTGTTAGCGCTGGTCAAAGGCTTTGCTAAAAACAGGAAATATGGACAAAATTTGATTGACAACAGGACAGTTTTATCTAGAATTCTAATGAAAACAACAATTTTAATCTCCATTTGCGCAGCTTGGTAAGGTCAGGCTAACATTAGTTACAGTTCACAGCAAAACGGCATTATAAACACAATACAACGTCAGCGACAATTATCTGTCGTATTTTTGCCGCTGGCGAGAGCTGTGACGTCACCATGATGGATGTCTGAAAAGGAAACAAGCAGGAGGAGGACTTAGAATTGATTTTGGAGCGATGTTTGTCCACTCTTATCCATTTTTATTATGTTTTTAGTGCAAGAAAAAGACCCCAATAAACCCAAAAAACAAGTCTATTATTTGGCTAAAAAGTCAAACGACGTGCCTTTAAAGCTCATATGACAGACTTCTCATTTTGACTTAGTTTGTTGTGATAGTTCTCATGGTAAATATTTAGTTTTAAAGAAAATGACAGACAAAAATTTTAAATACAACACTTTATAGTCATGTTTGTTATTTCAATCAGGTGAAACTTCAGAGGGACGTCGGCCGAGCAGCAGTGGCTGGTGCTGTGTGCAGGACAAATTATTTTAAAATGTTTCTGTTTGTATGTGAGTGCATCAACAAAATAACTGGAGTGGAGCATTTACTTAGACTTTAGACTCAAAAAGTGGCAACTGTAACACAACGCGAGTTTCAAGAAATAAAATAGCTTTAAAAAATTAAAAATGGGCTTCTTTTTTAATTTATTTGGCGGGTTTTGAGTCCTTGGACCTCCTGCGAGACACATAGGCAAATTGCTTTGTCTGAATGAAGCACTTTGGAAGACATCTGTCGTCAATAAAGCCTTCAGTCATTCAGTGAGAATAGTGTATTTGTGCCTTTACTCCACACATTCATGTGGCAGTTCTGGATAATCTCACGCCTGCAAAGAGCTTTCACTGGACACAAAAACACATGCAAACACCTGTTTCTCAGTGTATGCTCAGGCACTAACTTACTCTTTGGGGTTGGAGCTTATTATCTGAGCACTTTTTGTGACCATGTGATAAAGTGACAAAAACTAAGAGAGAGCATAATGCTCAGCTTTTGTCTGACAAGAATGAAATAAATGCACAAGCAGTGAACCCTTGTAAGATTCTGCCCTCTTGGTATTAGCTCCACTTACTGCATTGCGAAGGCTCAAAACTCTGCTGCACTTGGACTTTGGACTGATTATTCTGGAGATAAATGGTGAGGTTAGCTTCAGTGGACACACACTTCTCTGGGAGCTGTCGGACACAGCTGTATTCTCCATGGATCTGCACCAGCTCACACACGAACTCCGTAGAGCCAGCCTCTGGACATCCTCTGGAAGAAAGACCCACATGACATCACAGCATTCGAAGGGTAAATGTTCAAGTTCAAGGTTTCTTTATTTGTCTCCCTTGAGAGAAATTAAGCATGGACAACATGGGCCGCTGCACACACCAAAAACACATCACCACAGAAAACACAAAAAACAAGAGGCAATGCATCCCTTTTTACATTCTTACATCATTTTTGATTTAACAGTTTTACTGAAACCGGTACAAATAAATGCTTGTATCTGTTATTTCGACACAGTGGTACCCCCTTTCAATAAAAATGATTGTTTAAATGCAGTATTTTGTTGTAATAGAAAAGGTTAGTTGTTTTATTACTAGAGATATTGACTATAAGACCTAGACCCCTCCAACCTCCTGGACACCCTGATCCCTCTCCTGGATTAGCCTGTCCTCATCCTGCTTAATGAGTCTATTCCCTTTGCTCTGGACTGTTCGTGTGTGCAAGATGTCCCAGAAAAGATGGGGTCCAGTGCAGCCTCCGTATGTGCAGTAAGATGATACTGAAACATTTATACAGAGATATATTGTGAGATGTCATATAGATCATTATACATGTAGTGAACAATGCTTTCCATAGTTTTTTTATGTAGCAATCTATTTTATGGCACTAGACAGCTGTACTAGACAGCTGTACACAAGATTCAGGAGCGCATACACTCAAAGTGAGCGTCGTTTCATTTCACAGTGTTGTTTTTGTTTCAGTGTTGTTTTTGTTTCACAGTGTTGTTTTTGTTTCAGTGTTGTTTTTGTTTCACAGTGTTGTTTTTGTTTCAGTGTTGTTTTTGTTTCAGTGTTGTTTTTGTTTCAGTGTTGTTTTTGTTTCAGTGTTTTTTTGTTTCAGTGTTTTTTTGTTTCAGGGTGTTGTTTTTGTTTCACGGTGTTGTTTTTGTTTCACGGTGTTGTTTTTGTTTCAAGGTTTTGTTTTTGTTTTACAGTGTTGTTTTTGTTTCAGTGTTTTTTTGTTTCACGGTGTTGTTTTTGTTTCACGGTGTTGTTTTTGTTTCACGGTGTTGTTTTTGTTTCAGTGTTTTTTTGTTTCACGGTGTTGTTTTTGTTTCACGTGTTGTTTTTGTTTCACAGTGTCGTTTTTGTTTCACAGTGTCGTTTTGTTTCACAGTGTCGTTTTTGTTTCAGTGTTGTTTTTGTTTCACAGTGTTGTTTTTGTTTCACAGTGTTGTTTTTGTTTCACAGTGTTGTTTTTGTTTCACAGTGCTGTTTTTGTTTCAGTGTCGTTTTTGTTTCAGTGTTGTTTTTGTTTCAGTGTTGTTTTTGTTTCACAGTGTTGTTTTTGTTTCCGTGTTGTTTTTGTTTCAGTGTTGTTTTTGTTTCACGGTGTTGTTTTTGTTTCACGGTGTTGTTTTTGTTTTACAGTGTTGTTTTTGTTTCACAGTGCTGTTTTTGTTTCAGTGTCGTTTTTGTTTCACAGTGTCGTTTTTGTTTCACAGTGTCGTTTTTGTTTCAGTGTTGTTTTTGTTTCACAGTGTTGTTTTTGTTTCACAGTGTTGTTTTTGTTTCAGTGTTGTTTTTGTTTCACGGTGTTGTTTTTGTTTCACGGTGTTGTTTTTGTTTCAAGGTGTTGTTTTTGTTTTACAGTGTTGTTTTTGTTTTACAGTGTTGTTTTGTGTCAGTGTTGTTTTTGTTTCAGTGTTGTTTTTGTTTCACTGTGTTGTTTTTGTTTCACGGTGTTGTTTTTGTTTCACGGTGTTGTTTTTGTTTCACAGTGTTGTTTTTGTTTCAGTGTTGTTTTTGTTTCAGTGTTGTTTTTGTTTCATTGTGTTTTTGTTTCACAGTGTTGTTTTTGTTTCACAGTGTTGTTTTTGTTTCACAGTGTTGTTTTTGTTTCACAGTGTTGTTTTTGTTTCACAGTGTTGTTTTTGTTTCACAGTGTTGTTTTTGTTTCACAGTGTTGTTTTTGTTCAGTGTTGTTTTTGTTTCACAGTGTTTTTGTTTCAGTGTTGTTTTTGTTTCAGTGTTGTTTTTGTTTCACAGTGTTGTTTTTGTTTCACAGTGTTGTTTTTGTTTCAGTGTTGTTTTTGTTTCAGTGTTGTTTTTGTTTCAGTGTTGTTTTTGTTTCACAGTGTTGTTTTTGTTTCAGTGTTGTTTTTGTTTCAGTGTTGTTTTTGTTTCAGTGTTGTTTTTTTCACAGTGTTGTTTTTGTTTCAGTGTTGTTTTTGTTTCACAGTGTTGTTTTTGTTTCACGGTGTTGTTTTTGTTTCACAGTGTTGTTTTTGTTTCACAGTGTTGTTTTTGTTTCAGTGTTGTTTTTGTTTCACGGTGTTGTTTTTGTTTCACAGTGTTGTTTTTGTTTGACAGTGTTGTTTTTGTTTCACAGTGCTGTTTTTGTTTCACAGTGTTGTTTTTGTTTCAGTGTTGTTTTTGTTTCACAGTCGGGCCCAGAAATGTCTATTATTACGTTCGGGTCGGGTTGGGTCGGGCTCTTGCTTCTCTCTCGCTGACCTTGTGTTCCCTCGCTATATCGCTGTTTTTTACAGTGTACAGCGCGCGATCCTGGTCCAGGTCTACGCAGTGTTAATACAAGCGTGCTTTGCACTAAACACATAGTTTGGGGACCGTTTCAAGGCACCAGCATTCACAGACAACATCACAGAAACTCTTTTAGAAAACTTACGGCTGCTTAGATCAGGAGGAGCTGACCTGACGCAGCCTCAGCCAGGACCAACCGAGAACTCAACCAGGACTTTCCCAGGACTGTGCAAAGAGCCACTGAAACAGCGGTGAATGAGCAAGAAGCAACAACGCACTAACAATCCGTGTCCAAAACACTACAGCCTCGCATTTACCACGCAAAACTACCACAACGCACGAATCCACGTACGAGCTGCAGCTAAGCACACAGACACTTACCTCACTGAGAATCCTTGTCACGCTTTGGCACCTGGCTTCTCTGAAGAAATAAATCCACAAAACGAACGCTGTCCATGTGTTTAAAGTCTTGGCAGAGCCGTGTCCGCTCACCGGGTCCAAAAACAGTCCGTGCAGTCCGTGCTCCGGTCCTAACAGGATGGTCCAGCCGCTGGAAACCCCCGCGGTCGCACACGTCTTGGCCACTACTTGATCCACCCGAATTCGCGCATCACTGAAGCAACGTATACGAATGTTTGGACCGTTGTTTGTTTAAACAAGAGAGAAAATGTGAACGCCTGTTTGAGAAAAGTGTAACGTGTGTGGTGAACGGTCTATTAGCTACTGAAATTACTGTAAAAAAATAAAATAAAATAAACATGACCACTCTCTGGGTTATTTTCAGAACGTAGCCCCTTGTTAAAAATAAATAATTCTGATAAAAGAGAGAAGGCGCTGAACTAAACAGGAGCCGCCCTGCGCACGTGAACGCACCCCTCCCCTCCTCCTCCTCACAAATTAAATATAAAAATTTCGGGCTTGCTTCGGGCTCGGGCCTGCAAATCAAGGTAATTGGTCGGGCTCAGGCTGGGTCGGGCTTTAATATCAGCGGGCCTGGGCCGGGTCGGGCTAGATTTTTTAGGCCCGATCTTACCTCTATTTCATGGTGTTGTTTTTGTTCAGTGTTGTTTTTGTTTCACGGTGTTGTTTTTGTTTCAGTGTTGTTTTTGTTTGACAGTGTTGTTTTTGTTTCAGTGTTGTTTTTGTTTCAGTGTTGTTTTTGTTTGACAGTGTTGTTTTTGTTTCAGTGTTGTTTTTGTTTCAGTGTTGTTTTTGTTTCACAGTGTTGTTTTTGTTTCATCGTATTGTTTTTGTTTCAGTGTTGTTTTTGTTTCACGGTGTTGTTTTTGTTTCACAGTGTTGTTTTTGTTTCACAGTGTTGTTTTTGTTTCACTGCACTGTATTTGTGTTTTCTGTGTTATATGTTGCACTTCAGCATTGCAGCAAGTTCCTAGTTTGTGAATTGTTTGTTCACTTACAATGGCAATAAAAATCTTTCTGGTTCTGAAAATCTTTCTGATTCTAATACAGACAGCTAGTCTAGGACAGGTCTAATCCAGGACTATCCAGGACCTATTCAAGACTGGTTCAGATCTAAACCAGGTCTAATCCAGGACTACAGCAGGACCTTCAATAGGACTAGTCCAGATCTAACCCCAAGACTAAAGCAGGACATTGTCATGACAGGACTGGTCCAGGTCTAAAGCAGGACTTTGTCATTAACAGAACTAACCCAGGTCTAAAGCAGGACATTGCTAGAATCTGGTACAAGCATCTCTGCCATTGTGCTCAAGGAAAAAAAAAACCCGCAACACTCAGTTTTCGGAGTTTGGGGGGCCAGACTTTATTTTTGAGATCCGCCTGTTTCATATGAACCCTACATCCATTTCTAATCCTCAGGCCAACTCTAGTGGCGTTTACACATTTTCAGTTCAATAACACAACCAAACAATAGAGCAACCCCCAAACCAAAAGTTACAGGAATTTCATTAGACTGTCAATAGTTCACGTGACACCCGTTGGCCCGGGACAGCGGTTATTCAGCCTCATGGATCGGCAGTGTCTAAGTTGATTTGTGATCCAGTGTCGCCCTCAGCTGCTGCTGAGGCTCGGGAGGATGCTCACGTCGGCGGACTCGCACACTGAGCAGATCCCAGACTTTTTCAATGAGATTTAAGTCCAGAATCATGTCTGGAGTCACATGGGGTCGTGCATTGTCATGCTGGAACAGAGCTTACTCTCCAACATGGTCCAGAAAAGGGAGCACTACAGGCCTCAGGATCTCATCCTGATAAAGGGTCTTTCACACCAGGCCGAGGGTCGCCCGTCTGAACCAGTTTGGCAACTTCTGCCGACAGGCGGCTCACGTGTGTTTGGTATGTATGGCGCTGTCGGGGGGTCAGAGGAGCGCGGAGCACGTCGCGGAGGGGAGGTTTTGAAGACTTGCTTGTAAAGTCGGCATAGTCAGCGGTCGGTAGTTGCCGCATATGCGGCTGTTTGATTGGCCCGTGGCTAGCAAATCAGTGCGCAAGAAAATAGTGCGGAAACCGAAAATGACGCTTATGGAAAAACAGTATTTACCTGAGCATGGATTGTTGTTATTTGCCGAGTTCAAACGAGACGTAAGTACGAAGAAGAATGGCTACTACTTGGTCCGAGGAAAACAAAGATGGAGGAGTACAGCTGTAGTACGAAGGCTGGACTGTAGCGGGAAACAGAAGTTTAGCCTAATCCGTGAGGTAAGATAAAAATCTTTTCGCCACAGAGTTTGACAACTACTCGCGCACAACTTCTGTTTCTCTTTTTCGTCAAGCGTTACGTCACGGGCATGCTCACTCGGCATTTCTTCGCCGACTGTTGGCTGTTTGGATCGTGTTTGTGTGAAGGCTTTTACATTGATGCACCCAAAAGAGACTAGAACAGACGGTGCGTCGCTCCTCCCTACCGACAACGACTGGGAGTTGTGTTGGTGTGAAAAAGCCTTAATGGAGACCATTTGGGTTTCCTTTGATGAAAGCCAGGTCTGGCCGGTGATTTGCCAATAAAGCTGCCCAAACCATGACACTGGGACCACCTAGTGATGCGCGGGTCGACCCATAACCCGCGGGACCCGCGGTCAGCCCGCGGGTTCGGGCGGGTCGGATAGCACAATTTAAAGAAGTGGGTCGGGTCTAAACCCATGTTCAAACGCTAGTATCATGTTTTGGCTTCAAGTGACGTGAACGTCAGTCTAATAAGCCTCATGTCAAGCACGTTAATTCTGTTTAACATAAGACACAACTTATGCGTTCTGAGCTTAGTTTATTTAGGTTACAACTGGCTATAAAACAGAAAGAAAGATTGACAAGAGTTCAACTACAAGTAGAACGTCGTTCTGTGGAGACGGGGCAGCCACGTTCGACTCATAAACACATAACTACACAATGCTCCAGCCTGAACTTCATCATTGTAAACTAAACGGAAAGAGTCAAATCCTCACTTGGAGAAACGTTCAGACTCCAGAGCATGTTGACGTTTAAATAACTCTTGCAAACAAGCTTTTTACTCACCGTAAATGTCTGACGAAGAAGTCTGACGAGGTCCACTGTACAGGTGAAGCTTAAATACATCTGTCTGACGGAGATTAATCCAGTTGTTCGTATCCACATCACAGGGCTTTGCAGATCCACGGTAAAAGTTCGCTGTTCTGTTTCTTTCCACTTAAAATCCCGACGCATTGTCTAAATCCACGAGTAAATCCAGTCTGCATTTGTGTTCTGCGAGCAGCGGCCAAAAACATGCTCAGTAAACAGCCGCTGAAGTCCGTAGATGCCGCTTCCTGCTGCTGACATAATCGTTTTGAGCGCTACGAAAACAACTTTCTCTCCAAAAATAAGTCCATGAAAGTCGTCCATGTTTTCTTCCGCTGCTGAACTGTAAACAACCCAGCCTCTCACAAAGATCGTGTGTGACGAAAAGAGGAGCTACTCTGTACAGATAAAAGTGTATGTGCTCATTTCAGAAAAAACGTACCCCGCGGAGGCCGCAGCTCGCAAAAAAACGTTTTATGCAGTTTTAATGTGTGCGGGTTCGGGTTGGGTCGGGTCCTGAAATTTAAGCACATTTTTCGGGCCGGGTTGGGTCGGGCTGAATTTTAAATCAGGTCGGGCGGGGCAGGTCACAAACAAAGCTGACCGCGCATCACTAGACTCCCTATCGGTTCACTTGGCGCACACAAGGTTCAGCATGCCTCACCCAGCGTCTTCTGTACACCCGATCTGTGCCATCTGCTCTGAAGCACTGGAACATGTTTTCGTCAATGAACACGACTTGGGATCACCTCTGTAAAGTCCAACGATGATGTGCAGTGCACCATTCGACCCGAGCTCGGCGATGTTGGGGGTAAGCACTGATCCAACGAATGGTTGAATATCGTCACGGAGATGTGCAGGACGTTTGGCGCGGTCTTGTGCAGTGGTCGTTACACGGGGGTGACCAGTACGAGGGCGGTCGTTAGAGGAACCAGTGGCCTGGAACACACGCCAAACACCCTGGAGACACAAGACAACACCGTCCAGCTTGGAGCAGCCAATAGCTCCATCCCTCTCTGGTTAGACAATCGTGGCATCGTGAAGAAGTGTGTTTTTGGCTTCATTCTGGTGCCTTTATAGAGAAGAGTTGAGCACAGTTAACCAGCGGTAAAAGTCAACTCTGAGTTTCAAACATACTGTAAACAACACTGTAATGCACTCTTTATTGTTCTCACAATCAGTCAAGCCAAACCAAGAAATCTGTTCACCTGTATTCAGCTTACTATGGACTGAAATCATGATGCTAGTCCACTTTTCCAAATGGACTCGTTTTCAAAGGAATTAAAATATTGCGTTTCTTTTTTCCTTGAGTGTATTTTTAGATTGCTGTCCATGTACAAATGGTAAATCAGCCGCCTATATGCCAAAACACAAGCAAACACTGTGTTTGAATGCAAACAGGAGCAACAAAAACATACAAGCTCTTAATTTGCCAAGTAGGGATGGGACGATTCACCCAATGACGATTCGATTTTCGATTTTGCTGTCACAATTTTCAATTTTCTTTGATTTTGTTAGTAGTCTAAAACAATCTTTGTTATTTAGATATTTAAAATAATATTATTTTTACATTTATTTTGTACATATATTAGTTGTGAACTGGCAACTCTAACATTTCTTGCTTTCTTTTGAGAATGTGGGCTGCATTTGTGCTTTTATGTAAAAAGCAGTGACTTTTCTCATATTTCCTATAAGTCTGGAAATGTGTCTGATGGACACTGCATGTTTGGCAGACACATTAATAGTGAGTGCAAAACACCCAAGATGTGGGACTAATCCTTATATTAACAGCATTAACAATGTAACTTTCTTACATTGTGACATTGTGACAGGGACAGTGTTATTTCTCCTAATTAACTTCCATTCATGTTTTACTTCTGGCAGTGCTTCAGAGAGGTTTTGACTTGTATGGGACTCATACAGTATGCGTGTCTGCAACACTTCAGCCTACTCTTTATCGATGTATCATAATGAAACTCTTCGTAGCTCTGGAGGTCACCCATCAGCTGTCAGCGCAACATATTCACTTACAGTCTGGTCTTGCTCAAGTTCAACGCTTTGTTTCTTCAAACATTGCAGGTATTACCCCAGGGACACACTGCAAGCGTATTTCGCGCCACGCCAGACCTACGCGCGTTAAAAATAGCCCAGCGATGCACGCGTAACATTTAGAAAACATGTAAAGTCAGTGAAACCGGCCACACCACCAGCGCTTGACGCGCGTAGCGAGCGTGACGTCGTGCGAGCGTTGGGCGCGAGAGAATCAGGCGCGCACAGGGCAAGCACACGTATTCTGCTGCATCTGGCGGTGTGGCCACCCATGCGTGGATGCACGGCTGTCGTTTCGCTTGTTCACGCACGTCATTTTTGTCGCTTGCTGTGTGTCTGGGCCCTTATGGTGTTACTGAAGTGTTTTGAGCTTGGAGTTTTATAGCAAGGCTCGTGTGACCGCTATGGTCTTACACATATCCTGAGAGGGAGTCGAACCCGGTCTCTCGCACGGCGGTTGACCGACAAAACACACTGAGTCAAAGGGAACGCTCCCCTTGGCCCAGATTGTCAGTAGGTTCTTATACTAGAGGGAGTGAGTTTATCCCCCAACCACCACACTTCTCCAACTGGTACTTCGTGTGAGTTTATGTTGGTATCGGTTACAATCGTCAGTGTTAAACATGTGCTTAAAGCCTGCACGTTCAACAACGCGAAAAAGACAAAAAGGCTGAATGTCATTAGCGAAAAACTTCCCAATAGATAGTTTTCTTACCGCTAACATCATACTTGGCACTAAATCCAAAGTGTTCCCAAACACCAGAGCGATATGAAGTTAAGGTTGAATCGTTCGAACTATGCAACGATCGAATCGAAGGGCCAGGATCGAACGATTCGACTCTTTTTGCAGAATCGCTCCATCCCTAGTGCCAAGTGCAATTTTAAGTGATTTAAATCAGCAGCTTAAATCACCAGTTGAGAAAGAATGACATACGGCACACTGCACGTGTGTATTGCCGTATTGACAATGTTTGGCTCTATGTATGCCTGCGAGCAGTCGTTCTCACACCTAAAACACATCAAGAGCAACCTACAATCATGACGATTGTCATTGATGTAATTTGAGAGGTATGCCTATAATTGCTACTGGTTGTCGAAGCACTGCTTCTGAGCCAAACACACCGCAGGAGGATTTTGGAGCGGAACAGCAAGAGAAAAGCCTAGTGCAGGCAGGCGCCAGGCTCGTTTCACTTACGCGCCTACTTCTGTGAGTCAGATCATGCACAGCTCAAGGTCAGTGAAAAAAAAAAAAAAAATATATATATATATATATTTATTATATATATTCCAAGTTAGAGGGGTTTTTTTGCCAGTTTTTTTATCTTGTGTTTTTATTTTTTTCCAATGTGGATTTTCAGTCAAAATGCTTGAAATTTTGGAACTATCTTCTACAGACCCTTGTGCCTTTAGATAATTCATTACATTTCTGATACCTTAAAAATGTGGATGTGGCCAAGTCGCACATTAAAACTGACATTTTCCCATGTGTTCAAACTTTTCCCTGGCAGGTCCAGTGTGGTGTTTGTTGGGTCTTCAGTTTGTGTAAATAAAGGTTAATTTACAATATCCCACATTGCATATATGACCTGTTGTACTATCTGAAGCAGCCCTTTTGAACTGCAATACTATAACATATAGTGAATAAGTTTGTTCTGGGTTAATAGTTCATGGGTTAGTCCAGGGGTTCCCAAGCTTTTCAGACTGGGACCCCCAAAATAACAAAACTGTGACCTCCACAGCAAAAGAAAATGGATGTCTGTAATAATATCCATTACAAATGGGTTAAAATGTATTTATTTTAGTATTTATTGCTTTATATGACCAAATTCAGTTAAATATGATGCTTCCAGTTAAAAAAATAATTACATACCAAATCATCATTGTAAAATTGCCTGCTGAGGCTTACACCTGTCATGTCTGACATTAGCCTAGTCCAGAGGCATTTGGAAAGTCTTACCCACTGAAGCTCAGAGTGTAGGCTTTGGAATCTCCAGTGATGTTCAGCACGCAGGACAGTTCAGCTTCTGGGCTCCAGTAGTCAGTCACACATAGGCAGCTGTCACCTGACACACAACACAAGGATACAAACTTTAATTAGTCTAGTTAGTCAGGGAGGGGGGAGACAGAGGGCAAAAGAAATAGGAAAAAGACAGAGAGAGGGAGAGAGAGAGGGAGATGGAGGGGGCTTATAGAATTTCTGTGCCAGTCACAATTAGCCCATCATCAGGACTCCCAGACTGACGGTCCATGATCTACTTTGACATCATTATTTAGACACTTGGGTGAAGAGAAGGGCTGTGGGTGCTCTGAGATGTTATATTGAGGTCTCTGGAGTTAACCAGTAGTAAAGAATGCATCAGACTGACAGGATTCCTGAGGCAGACGACAGGTGTGCAGTTTTTTCCTTTGTGGTGTCTCTTGTGGGATGTTCTGAGAAAAGGCCTGCTGGAGTCTTTTTCTCTGCTGCCCTTTGTCACTGATTCTGTTCATTGTTTTCATGGGCAGAAATTCTCAGCCTGTTCTCATGGATAAGTCAATATCACGCTGTTGTAAACAGCATTTCATATGAACGCAACTTCTATTTTTTGCGCGTGTATTTCACACGTTTCTGTCCCAGTTCATTTCAACAGTGAATGTTAAGACATGTTCTTTTTTTTAATTATAATTTATTGTCTTTTCAACAAAACAAATACAACACAAATCAGCACAGCACAGCAGATACCTAACTAGTTAGTTACAAGTGCACATAGAATTTAGGTCAGAGTTACATACATCAGTAGGTGTAGTCAGTTATTATTCTTAAAAGCAAAATTTAAGCCTCCTTTACAAAGTACTTCAGCTATTTCCCGAGGTAGGTGATCCAGGTAAGGTTGCCATGTCTTATAGAAAGTGTCAGAGTTACCCTTTAACAGGGCACTGAGGCGTTCCATTAGTTTCTCTGTACCATTGTGTTACGGTTGGAGGCTGTGCTTGTATCCATTGTAACAATATACACCGCCTTGCCAGGTGTAAAAGTTTCCGGAGCAGCATCATCTGCCCAGGTAACACAGGCAACCTCTCAGACTGACCAAGAAGAAACAAAACAGGGTCCAAGAACGGTGGCACGGTGGCTGAGCGGTAGCGCTCTTGCCTCACAGCAAGAAGGTCGCGGGTTCGATTCCCGCACGGCCGCACCAACCATAACATGCACGTTAGGTAAAATCCTCCAGCTACGGTATCCTGACCAAGCCTAGCAACAACATCTGGAGATGGTCCCCGAGCGCTGCACTGTGGCGATCACTGCTCCTGAGGAGATGCCCAGAGGCATTGAAGATGGTCAATGCAGAGGACAAATTTCCCTACGGGACAATAAATGTACCTTAACCTTAACCTTAAGAAATAGTTTTATGAAAAATTGAGCGAAGCTCTGAGGCAATGTTTCGCCAAAACCTTTGTATCCGCTCACATTGCCAGACACAGTGATAATATGTCCCCACAACGTTCTTACACTTTATACAGAAAGGTGAACGTTGCGGTTGAATCTTATGCGAAAACTGTGGACTACGTTGAATTCTGTGTAGAATTCGATACTGGTTTTCCCTGAGCTTGTTACATGTAAACATTTTCTTTGCAGACATAAAAGTATTTGACCAATTTCAACACCAAGCTCAATCCCCATGTCTGCCTCCCAATGAGACCTAGACCTCTCAGTTGTGAGAGGGTTTAATGCCATTAGTTGTGTATAACAAAGAGAAAGAAATTTCTTTTTGAGGTGGCATCTTTGTTAAATTGAGAAGAAAAATTCCACTGGGTTTAGGATTGATTGGTCACCTG
This sequence comes from Mugilogobius chulae, assembly GCA_038363315.1. NCBI lineage: Eukaryota > Metazoa > Chordata > Actinopteri > Gobiiformes > Gobiidae > Mugilogobius > Mugilogobius chulae. Next base: position 4,789,574 of record CM076413.1, on the reverse strand, counting down.
GAAAAATAAGTGAGGATTGAACAAAGTGTCTCACCTGGAGAAAACCAAAAAAATCTTTTTGTGAAATTCCAAACTTATTTTGAATTTGTGCAAAAGACATCAGATCATTATTTTCAAATAAGTTACATATACGTTTTAAACCTTTGCCATGCCATTGATTAAATATTCCAAGATCTATGCCCGGGAGGAATGTTGGATTTTTAATAAGAGGCTGCATTGCACTTGAACAGTTGATTCCTGATGCTATTCCAAACTCTAAATGTTACAAACAAAATGTTGTTGTTTCTTACCCTCACTGAAGTTTGGATAAATCTAAGGATAATAGACTCAGTAGTGAGAAAGGTTCACAACACCAACTGTCTATGTGATTCGGATTGGTGTAAAATGAATTTAACCATCCTGAATAATACGTACATACATGCCCATAGTAATACTGAAAGTTAGGTAAAGCCTGACCTCCCTGTCAGCCGGAAGCTGTAAACCTCATCTTCAGCCTAGGCTTTCTGTCATATAAATTTGGACAGAGTCTTTCGATCTCAGCAAAATGGTTTGTTAATTTTAAGTAGTAACATTTGCATAGGATAGAGTATCCTGGAAGGATATTCATTTTTATTAACTATTCTGCCAGAAATGACAGCGGAGTCAACCACCTATTTAGATCACTTTTAATAGATTGCAAGACCGTCTTAAAATGTAATTTATATAACTCTGAGGTATTTGCAGATATCCTTACACCTAAATATGTAAAGCCTCCAAGTGACCACCTAAAAGGAAAATCAGCAGGAGGACCCATCTCTCCCTTTGGTCCCCAGCGGCAATGCTTCAGATTTGTCAAAATGAATTTTATATCCTGAAATTTGGCTAAATTGATTAATAATATGAAGTAGAACAGGAATAGATGTCTCTGGTTTTGTAATAAACAACAACACATCATCTGCGTAAAGGGAAATTTTATATTCTGTGCTACCTAATTTGATTCCAGACATTTCTGGATGAGTCCTAATAGCCTCCGCCAGGGGCTCCAGGCAAGCGCTCTCCTCGTCGCCTATCTTGCATCACTTCCGTTGGTTTTGCTATGTGTCTGTCAATCACACACTGAAATTGAAATGAACGTCGCAAATCCAGACTGATTTCCTTCGTATTAAATATACAAGAAGGAAATCATTCTTGCTGGCCACTCAACCGCAAGCGTAAAACGCGCGTAAAACACTCTACGCGGGCATAAAATGCCTCGCGTTTACTCGCGTATTTTTTAGACAGCAGCCAAAGTCAATGAGAGCGGCTCAAAGCGCACAAGGGCAGCACATAGGGAGCAGCACGTCATACGCGCGTAGAACACTCAAAATAGAATCCAACCTATTTTTGACGCTTCACGCAGCGTACGCGCGCATTTCAGCCAAAATACTTCGAATGTTTGCATTTTCTGTATGATATTTCCCTCAAAATGATTTATAAAAGTGAATTGCATTAAATTATTGATTGTGCTCATTATATAGCTCATTGTTTTTGTGAGACGACTTTCCAGCTGACATCTGAAAGTAGTCCCAGTGTTTGTCTGGCTCATGGACTGTATATATCAGTCTAGGTCTGCATACAGCTGTAGTTCAGCCAGAAGGTGGCAGTATGCTCATTACTGCTGTCGGCTTAATTGATTCAGTGGATGGACCCACATAGTTGCCTTCTGCGTAATCTTATCAGCAAAAGAATAGCTGCCAAAACTCTCTGTGCTGATGCCGAAATAACGTCAAACTTTTTTATACGAACACTATATGTCAGTGGATTAGTCTTCAGCATCCGGCGACGTTTGGAAGTTTTGGCGTCTCCTCTGCAAAACGCAGGTAAGAAACAAATTGGTATTGATGTTTTTTACGGAGGCTGACTTTGTGAGTTTGTTGTGTTTCGAGTGAGAGAGACAAATGACATTGACAGGTTACATCTGTCTATGGGACTACAGATGAAAAACAGCCCTTGGGCTAACTCTGGCATATTTACATGCAAATGTTTATTAATATGCATTGTCCCTGAAATAAATAAATAAATGAGAGAACAGATTTCAGACAAAGCCTACAGAATATACATAGCTATTCATAAGCATGTTTGTGTTTTGCTGGTGCAATTACATTATTGCTCTTCCAGTACGGTTTACGAAAGGTTTAACAGCTACAAACAACTTAATAAAGGCTTGAGTTGGACGCAGGGACATCGCGCAGCTCCTGTGCGATACAAAATAGATGTAGGATTACCGTAAAGACGCATTAAGCAAGCTTTAGGGCACACACAAGGCTCTCGTACGGCTTCATTTCCCCAAGAATGTCGTAAGTTGTTGGTGAGAGCTGAAAGTCTGCTGTAAGAGACTGTAGGAAATTCCACGAGCCACGTACGAACTCCATCTGTAAGATTCGTACGACTATTTTATTTGTACAGGTCATTGTGACCGTAGCTTTATGTAATTCAGAACATAACAACACTAAGATAATTTCACTAATACATGAAATAGCACATTTCATTTGTATTTTAATTTAACATATATTTCACTGAAATATGCAAATATCGAGTTATTTTGGACATATTTTCTCCACAGAAAGACACGAGAACTCAGTGCTGATCCAAAGGTAGAGTGCAACAAGTCTGATCTACCACCTGTAGAGGCCAATTGTAATTACAAACATTTTTGTCACATCCACTGCCTATCCCAAATATCCTTACGTCTCCAAATTCATTAACTTTTTGTGTGCCTCTCAGTGGGGCCAGAGGACTCCCTGTACCATTTTACTACAGTAGGAACACGTCAGTTCAACACTGAGGTACATTTTCCATCAGAATCCAATGGAAATAACTCGCTAAATATGATTTGTGGTTGCAACAGAGACGTGTAAACCGGGCGACAGCGCGTTGTTGTAGCTGGCAGTGGAGCCGCCTATGCGTAACCGCTGGCAGCGTGCATTGGGTTTGGGGCTTAACACAATCCTGATCCTAACCTTAACCAACTCCAAGCCCCAGACCTAAACTTACCCATTTTTGCAACTTCAGACCTAAAGTTAGTGTTGAAAAACCTCCCGTTTGTCCTCAACCACATCGCGTGTTCATAGTACGCCAGAAAAACCGAGCGTGTAATTTCACGCCAAAACAGGCAGAGGGCGTCGTCATGACACTCAATTTGTCATGGCGTGCTATTTTACGCAATGAGAAGATGGAAGATGGAAATTAGCCACGTTGGCTATAATCTTGACATATTTACATGTAAATGTTCATTAATATGTGTTGTCCCTTTATAAATAAATAAAAATAAATAAATAATAAATAAAAGAACACGTTGAAATTCTAGGCTAGGTCATGGGTGGAGGAGGTCTAGTTTGGGCTCCACAAGATCTCATCTTTGTTTCAGCTCTTTGCTGACAATGTCTTAGGGCTTCATCAACCCAGATTCTGCACCATGCACAGGATAAAATCAAAGTTTTGCATTGAATGGCACACATACCATGCAAAACTTACTTTTTGGAGTGTAATCATGTTCTTACTGTTTTAAGTCCATTAATCATCCAGACTCACTAAAACGTGGGTGTCATTTTATTGTATATTCTGGTCGAAGGATCTTTCAAAAGTATATTAAATTGTATAAAACGAACAAACAAACCATTCCCGTAAATAAAAAGTGTAACCTTTCTACGTTTTGCTTGCACAAACGATCAGCAATGACAATCGTACAGTAAGAATATTATTGAGACGTTGTGACTTACCTGTGAAAGCTGTGGAGGCAGCACATGTGATGATGTAGAGGAGCTCCAAGTGCCCCATTGTTGAGACAAGTGTGGAGATGACAGCAGTGAGAGCACAAGTGTGAAAAGAGAGGAGCTGTGTCTGTCTGCAGCACATATGATAATATCAGAGCATGAAGGAAGACAACTTTATCTATTACCCTTGTGGTTAAGCTCTCAGAACATCACTTGTTCTGCAGAAACTGAATGGAAAAACATGACTTTTTCTGAGGTTAAGAAATCCTTTTCTTGTTGACGGCAGATCTGATGGACTCTGGTCTATTACTCAGTTCACTGTCATTTGCCAACTGTGGGTGGCACAAACACTTTCAAAAAATAGCATTAAGAACCAAAAAAATGAAGTATGTGGGAACATTTTTTTGTAAAAGTTGTGAATTGCTTTTAAACTCTTTTTATTGTTAAAAAAAAATCATCAAAAAAATGTGGAAAAATCATAAAACAGTGTTTTAAAGTGGTGAAACAATCAGAAATGTTCAGCAGCCTGAGAGGAGCATGAGAGATCTACACTAGACCTCTCTCTTTGTCTTCACGCTGTTGTTTTGTACTGGATTTTTGTTGCCAGCTTGGGCGCGTAAACAATTTAATCTTTTTTTTTAAGCTAAATGTAACTTAAGCAAGCATATGTAACAGCCTGAAAAAATGAAATTAGTGCTGGATAGTCGATCTGGAGGGACGGTGATTAAGTTTACTGGAAAGTTAGGAAAAGGGTTAAGAATAATAGCTATATTATAGCCAAAAATAACCAGTTTTGTTCATTCATTTATACAAACAGCACCTAGTAGAAGACGCACCATGGCATTTCATCTACTGGTCGAAGAATTAGGCCTGGTACGAGCAGATAGAAGGTGACGACTCAAGAGAGAACAGGGCGACTTCTATCACTTGTGGCCGAACTCAGACTAGACAGTCAACGGCACCATTTAGAATGAGTGCTGAACAAATGGATCGTCTTCTGTCGTACATTGGGCCCCAAAAACCAGACACTGCACCAACTACCGAGCTGCTATCGAGCCAAAACAACAACTGGCTGTTGCTTCAAAGGGGACCTATTGTGTTTTTTTTTCAACTGTTTAGTAAGAAACTAGAACATATTCATAACCTTTTGTTCATTGTAAAACACAAAGTTAAAATAAAACAGCTTGAAAATAGAAACAGCTCTATTGACTTCCTGTTCAAAACTGCAGAACTGATAAGCCCCGCCTCTTCATTTGAATATTTAACTATAAGAAGTAATGGACTTTAAATAACCATTTTCATTGTTGGAAAGTGGCTAAGGGACAGTTCTGAACCATATACAGTATGTTTCACTTTGAGTCTTAATCTTTTGAATTATATCAAGTAAATACAGACAAGTGGGAGGGGATAGGTGGTAGGTGAGAACGGGGATTTTTTTAGCACTGGCGCTTCAGCTGAAGAACAAAACAAGATTACTCAAGCATGCATGAACCAATTCAAATATAACTTTGAGGAGATTAATGGTGAAAGGAGGCCATCTTAACAAATGTTTGAATAATACATTTTATGTCATAGGATCCCTTTAAGGGAAGAACAAATGAATGTGCACATAGAACAATTAGGCTATGTTTTTATTGAATAAATTGATAAATATATATACACACACACAAACAATTTACAATATTCATTAATTTGAAGAAAAGCGACCAACACGCACGCATACACACAAAGTTAAACAATATAAATGGACTGTATTGTCTATTTTTTAATGTTTAATCTGGACCTTGAGTATGAAATAAAAGCTTTGTTGGCCTATATTGTTTTAAACTTGTCACAAGTCTTTGGTCTTGAATTTGAAACCTTTTTAAGACCTTGTTTTAGAACAAATGTTTGTAAATGAAATAAAGAATGTGTGTGTTGGTGGCGGAGATATTCATTTATTGCAAAGGCATGAAAGCCATGAAAATAAGCATCAGATGGGTCTATGTGCACAGGGCTCGTGGTTAGCTGCAAGTATACCTACAGCAGGAGAGTTGCCAAGAAGTTTATTCAACTGGGCCAAAGTAAGGCACATGTCATTCACAAATGAGCAAGTTTAGCTCACTGCGCAGCAGCAGAATCCAACAGAACACTGAAAATTCTGACTTTGGCATCGCCAGTGCTGCAGTTCTCCTTAAAACAGACGCTTCTTGTGCGTCTGGAGAGCCCGATCTCACAAGAAAGCGTACATTTGCCACGACATTACACAATGTGTAAATTAGGTATGATAGCACGAGTTTACGGGCGTCCTGTGTAATTATAGTACGCATCACAGTCCCCATTCATTTTAATGGTGGTAGTTAAGACGTGTTCTTATTTATGAATATTCATGAAATCCTGATTCTAATCTTAACTGCCCCAAGCCCCAGACCTAATCTTACCCAATTTTAGTAACTTTATGCCTGAACTTACCCGTTTCACCTGAAGAAAACGTCCCACGTGGCTTCAATTAAAACTGTGTTTTTTTGACGCTGTGAAATCTCGTGTCATTTTTACGCTTTTTCATATCGTGCTAAATGTACGGCGTAACATAAGTACTAAAAATAGCTGTGAAGTCGTAGTCCAAATACGCTGTTTTTGTGTCGTGGTAAAAGTACGCCATCTAGTGAGACTGTGTGTCTGGAAGAGCGCTGTGCTTCACCATGCTTTTGTGTACTTTTTCTTTATGTAGCAACAAGTCATGACCAACTCAAATGTTATTTTTGATTAAATAATTTTAAGAACCAGTAAATAGTTTTATTGGGTGCATTTGCCTATAATATATTTATATATATAATAATATATACTTTTCCGTAAAAATTGTTTTTTAGGGGAAAATTATTTAAGCTTGTAAATGTTCATATCTAAGTTCTTAAAAAGATCTTGAAAAGTCTTACATTTCACAAGAAGCTGTGAAGGAACCAGAAGTTGGGCCCAGGAGTATCTTGTTTGTTCCACGTTGGCTCCATGTCTGACAACATTTCTCTGGGGGTGGTTGTTTGAGTATGACTGGTGCAAATGAAGAAGGTGATGGTAATCTAGGTGTGTTCTCTCATCAAAGCTTCCCAAACAACGACTAACAGCCAATTGTGCTCTTTTCTATGTTATTGATTTATTCTTTTATTTATTTTTTTTTTTTATTTTTTTTATATGTTTCTGTCATGTTCTTCTGCATGAAGTTCTAATATAATTATTTTGATTTGATTGATTGATTTTGTTCTTGTCTGCCTGTCCATTCTGTTTAATAGTGACACAAGGCTCATTGCAAAATGGTTCGATTCATCCAAAACACTTTCAGGGAAGCTTTGCTTTGGGGCAGGTTCTTCTACTATAGAGAGAAGATGTTCTCCTAATGATCTGACGAGCAGGCCTGTGATCTTTTTTGGGCCTTCTTTCCTTTTGTAGCAGTGGGTGTAGATGTAGAAGCCCGAGTGCTGTCTTTGAATGAAAAGTGTGTGGGTGTAGGTGTGTGTGATGGTGATGACAGACACTCAAGTCTTCTGGCTCTAGTTCTGCTCCTAAGGTACGATAACCAAGTTAGTTTTAGAACTGTATAAGAAATATATGTTGCATAAAAAGACAGTTTGCATAGTGTATTTTCCATAAATGACAATAGAAAACATGTACCAGCGTGAGAGTATATACAGGTATCAGTATTATCAGTATTTATTTATTTTATCTTTCTTAAGCTATAGTAATCAAAATTTGAGAACAATGAAGGAATTATTTGACTATATGTGTGTCACCAGTCTGAACTATAAATTTTGAACTCTGTCTGTCTGTCTAAAACATACTGTATTGTCACGGTTTGTCAGGATGAAAAACAACCCGACCAGTGCCTGGCGCGGGGCAGGCACTGGTCGTAGCGTAGGCAAAAACTGGCGCGGAGTTGGGACAGGGGCTGGCTGCATGGTCCGCCGACATGGGCTAGGCACTGGTCCAAGCTTAGGCAAACACTGGAGAGGAGCTACAGCAGGAACAGGACGTGGCGACTCCAGACTGAGTACATTATCTGGCAGTGACTGGACAGTAGACCACCCAGGATGGAGAGAAGTATCCTGCGGTGGTTCAGAAGCAGATACAGGAGAACCAGGGGCACCTGTAGTCCTCAATAACAAAGCAGGTGATGGATCAGGTGAAGGACCAGAAGCCAGAGAAAATGTTGTGGAATTCTGCATCTTTTTGGAACAAGATCCATGCCTTCTTGCAGATCTTCCACACTGGGCAGCTAATTGAGAGTTGGTAAAAAGCTGAGCTTGCTGGAGAGCAGATGCAGGAGTCTGTCCACTTCCCCACAATTTAACAAAAAGCAAAAGTGGAGCTTCAGTCTCCACAAAGCTTGCTGGGTCTGTACTTGGTCGTGTCATTCTGTCACGGTTTGTCAGGATGAAAAACAACCCAAAAATGCAAAGGTTGTTCAAAATAGTTTTAATTAACAAAAGGAGTCCCAAAGGCCAAAAATCTTGAAGACATATAACTTACAGGTAACAGACAGGAACACAGGCAGGGCAGAAACAAACAATGACACGACAAAGGACATGGGAGAACATGAGGGATTAACGAGACACAGGTGAGGACATGAGGTTGACATGTTAAAATAAAACTGAACTTGAGGAACAACAACAGAAAGACAAGAACAAAAAATGAGCATCATGACACTGTATATTGCTTTCAATGTATGTGTGAAGGACATCATGTCTGAGTACTTCCATTCTTTTTGCGTCCCTCTGGCTGAACCCACTTGGCACTTTTTTTTTCTTACAAAGCTGTCTTGCAGCACTTTCCAGCGAGATTTGTAAACTTTCACTGTAAAACAATGACATATTAATAGAACAGCAACAGTAATAAAAATAATAATATAATAATTAAAACTTTGTGATATAGGCCCTCGCCCCTCCCTTGCGACCGCCGAGTATGAGTGATTGTGGACAAACTGCAAAAGAAGGGTTAAGAGGGTAAGAGTTTGTGCAACACGCTCAAATAAAACTAAATATTTCTCAATGTCTTTTTCTCAGAAATGCGGAATAAGGCGGATGCATTTATTTACATCAAATTCTGATTCAACAAGATTGCCAAGATGCCCGGCACTGGCGCGTCTACTGGCCCTCTCTGCCTCAGATCAAAGCTCAAATTCAGGCTCTATTTCTCTAGAAAGGAGCTGTTTCTCTTGTAAATCTAAGCGTCGCATTTCCAATAGCAACTCCAATTTGTGCAAGTCTTTATCAGAGGAAGCATTTTTTCCTCAGCAAGTGCCGAATGAACTTCAAATTTTGTTATGTCTTTGTGTCTTTGCCTACTTAACTGGGCGCTCACCTGCTTAACTGTGCTTAGCTCTTCACAAGGTTCGGCGGTGATGTATAGTAGGGCTAGGGCTGGGCGATATATCGATATTTACGATATATCGATATAATTTTAAACACGAAATGAATTTTGACATATCGTATATATCGATAATGCTGCGTATTTAATTTGGCATTCGCCAGTTTGCTTCTCCGTCTCTCGAAGGCGGCACCGAGGAGAGGCTTGTAAGCAAAAAACGGACTACTGGTTCAGTTATCTGGAGGTACTTTGGATTAAAACCATCTGATGCACAACCAAATTGCTGTTTTCTGCCGTGAATGTCGTAAAGAAATACCAGCGAAAGGTGCGAGCTAACTGTTTATGACGTGTAACGTAGCTCGCGCTTCTATGCTTGTGCACGCATTACGACTTTTTGCAATTGAGAATCAAATCTAACGGCTGAATAGAGCAGAATGTAAGCTTTCAGAAGAGGTATAGCATGTCCATATTGTCCAACGCGTGGCCGTGGTGACAGAAGGAAAACTCGCTGTTTATGATATGTAGCGGCTAAAGTAGCTCAGTGTAGCTGGCGCTTCTATGCTTGTGCTCGCATTGTGACGTATTGCAATTGATAAACAAATGTAGCGAGTGAACAGTGCAAAATGTAAGCTTTTAAAAGAGGTATAGCATGTCCATATTGGCCAAAGTGTGGCCGTGGTGACAGAAGGAAAACTCACTGTTGTGCTAAAGCGGCTAATGCTAAGGGCTGCGGAGGAGCGCAGATGAGAAAGGAGACGCAGCAAAAGTCACACAGCGCTTCTAAATAAATAAGGAATATTTTATTCTAATGCATTTTGGAGAGATTTACAACTGTCTAACAAATAATAATGTTAGTGTGTAACTAGTGGCTACAAGGCATGCTTTTATAAAAGAGAAGTCAGCATGTTTACTTATGGCTGAAGGTGTTTAATGTATGTTCCACATTGAACTGCAACTGTCAGTTTGCACAGATCCTAAAATGTTTACAAGGCAAGGCACTTTTAAATGAATGAAAATCTACCTGGTTGAACGAGCACGATATTTTATCTGCTCTGTCTTTACACTTTTCATAAAACGTCAGCTGATGAGGAGGATGTTACCCGAGGCTTGGTACGTGTTTCCATCTTACTGTGTCTCGATAAAGTCGCTGTCCTCTGTCACTAAATGTGATGTTTGTCCACTCAAGTTGTTGAAAATATCCAATATCCAGAATAGGCTTTCAAAACTCGGGTAAAAACTTTTGAAGTCCTACGTTGGGCTCTGCTAGTTAGCGTTAAAGCTCCGCTAGTTCTAACTAACACTTCCTTTGAATCTTTCACAATAAAAGCCTCATAATCTCCAGCTGCAGAAAGCGCTTTATTGTGAAAGAGCAGTGTAATAAATGCTTAGAATGAGTGAGACAAATCAATACCATGATTTGGCCTAATGTTTTGGAAAGGCCTACAAAACATTATTTTACACTTCAAGAGAGTAACACATTCTACAATTAAAGACTTAAACAACAGGAATGACAGCTAACTATGTTATTAGAATGCAAAATACATCTAAAAAATATAAAATAAAGACATTTAATTAAATGCGATTAATCGTGAGTTAACTCAAGACAATCATGTGATTAATCACGATTAAAAAAAGTTAATCGCTTGACAGCCCTAATAAACAGTATATATATATATATATATATAAATATTTTTTTTTTATTTTTTTTTTGGTTAGTTAAGCAGAAAAATAACACATTTATGATTCACAAAGCCAATAAAAATCTAATTCAAAATTTGTGGAAAAAAAAAAAGTGGTGAAATTGGCCTGTCTCTAGCACAGATTGCAGTACAGCAGATATGAAACAAGTATAAATTATTGTTACAACTACTTAAAAAATGCTTTTTTTAGAGCCTTCATCATATTCTCAATGCTCCACAATAAAAAAATAAAAAAATTACAAAAAAATACATGAGTTTTACAAAATATTATATATTATATATATATTTATATATTATAATATTGCATTTCATACCTGTCCCTACGTTTTTGTCATTCTTGTTACCAACTTGCAAAACCCCCCTGTAAAATAATGGTACAGTCCAGTGGCATCATCTACACAAACTTGATACATTTAGAGGACCCTTTCCCACAGTCTGAGCAAGTAAGTCACTCCATTTCTTATCCAATTTGTCTATTTGTTTATGCTATAAAACATTTAAAAGGGGAGACATTTTTTTTCACTTCATTCTTGTTACCAATATTATAGTATTTATCTAAATATTTGACTCTACAAAGTTATTTTACTAATATGTACAAGTATTTTTTTCTTGTGTGCAGCATGTGATTCTAGCATAAGAGAACAAATAAGATTTTTCTAGAAAACATAATTCCTGGTCATTCCTGTTACCATGTGTGACATGCTAGTACAGGAATGACATGGAGGTGTGTTTTTTTTTACTCTGGGGCACAAATAATCATATATCTGCTTCAATAAATAAGAATATTGTTTTCCAAACATCATTTTAAATCCTGTTCTTACAGATACAGTAGTATGCCACTAACTGCAGATGAAAAACAACAGCGGTATAGAGCACGCGGGATGCAAATCTGTACGGAGACAAAAATATCTTGAATGGGAGAAAAAGAAATACAATGAAGACAAAAAAATAACAACTAAAGAATGGAGTGCGCGCAAAGAAAGATTTCAGCGAAAAAATGGAGAGAAAACCAGGCAAAGTGCAAAGAATCAAAAAAGGCCACTGCAGTTGCACTTGGCAGCATCTCCAGAGAGTCCAGAAGAGATACAGGTGGAATTAATAGCAACAGCTCCATATTAGTGTCCTTCATGCAATAAAAAGTAACTAAAGTAAACTAAAACTGTTACTAAAATGTATGTTTATACTTTTCAGAGAACAGAAAGTGGTAAAGCGGCTATCAAAACATTAGAGAAAGATAACAAAAATGACTATCACATCTTGAAGAGGAACTTAAGAGGGAACAAAAAGAAAAAGAAAGATTTGAAAAAAGATACCAGCAACTACTGTTCAAATCACCTCTCCGCAATTCACCAAAAATCAAAGTCAAGCATGACCTACAAGCTTCAACTAAAGTTGTCATTTCCTCTCTGCTCTAACCTCAGATCTCAGCACCAGATATCACAATGCAAAAGGTGAAAGTCTGTGCGGTGGGCAAGATAGTATGGAAATAGACTGAGAAAGTATGCACAGACAACTTTTGGATTCTCAAAAAAAGATGGAAACATACAAGAAACATTTACTTTCACAAGAAGAGCAAACTCAACATGTGCTGAAGACATAAAAAGTGTGTAAGTCTATTCTTTGAATGTGATGATGTAAACCGATTAACCACAGGAAAAAAAAAAAAACAAGACCAAAAAGCAAAAACGGTTTCTACTGGATACAGTAAGAAATGCACCGGAAATTTCTTGCTGAGCACCCAGACAGGAAAATGTCCTATCCTTTATTCTGTTGTTTACGTTACTGACTGAGAGACTTGTTTGTGCAAGTTGCATGAAACATTGACTTCATTGCCAAGAAGCTCTACAGTCTAAGCTACTGATGCACTGCAAAACTGAGGAGATGATTGACCAGGTGGGGTGTAACTCCAACCATATGGACTGCATGTACAGGTACAGCCTGTGCAAAGATTGCAAGTTGAACTGCTTCCCCCTTCCAACCTATGACCCCACCAACATCGTTTCTTACACACAGTGGGAGGAGAAAACGCAAACAGAAAATGGCAAGCCTCTCCTATTCAAGGTCACTCAAAAAGCAAATGGAGACCACATTAGAGAATCTTATTGATCTGTTTTATGATCAGCTGGTAAAATTTAAGAGACATGTCTTTAACATCAAACAACAGTTTGCTTTTACCAGAGCTTTGAAGAAAGAGCTGTCAAGCAATGAGTGCATCATACACGTAGATGTAAGTACACTTCTGAAGTTCAATCTGTTCTTTTTGGAGCTTCTCAGCAAGCCACTCTACATTCTGGTGTTCTCTGCATTGGCCCAAATGCTACGCCCATCTCTTCCTCTAGACCGGAAGGCCCAGCAGCAATTTGGGAACACCTCAAGCCTGTTCTAGATTACACCAAGAAAGACTATTCTGGTGTGAAGGTGCTGCACTTTCTAAGCGATGGCCCTTGCTCACAATATCAACAGCGAGGTAATTTCTACCTTTTCAGTACAAAACTGTTTGAAAGTGGCTTCACAATGGGTACTTGGAATTTCAAAGAAGCAAATCATGGAAAGGGACCACCGGATGGAGTGGGTGGAGCGCTCAAGAGACTGGCAGATGGCCATGTCAGTAAAGGGCTAATATTGCAAAAACGTGTTTTTCTTTTTGTAGATTTTATTCTGGGTTATTACTCTGTAAATAGTGGCCAACTTAAATTCCTAATGTGTCATAAGTGTTTAAACTAGGAAATATTATTCTGTTTTTACTGCCTGGAAAAAAGATTTGGTAGTAGATCTAGTGTGTGTTTCTTGTTTGAATTCCAGTGAGAAAATGTTGTACTTTTATTTTGCTCTTGTTTTTTTGCCAAATCTGGAAAAAAAACACCTAAAATAGGTTCAAATAAAGATAAATATGAGTCAATTTAAGCATTTGTTCACTCATAATCCAGTTTTAAGATTGTCACTTCTTACAATATTCAGTCCTGATTTCATTTGAATTCTGCTCTAGACCTTGGTTAGTTCTGGTTTATGTTAAGACACAGCAGGTTTAGATTTGGTTATGTTGTTTAACGCATGTTTAGACAATTTGTAGAGCAATACAAATACACTACAGCATTAGTTATTATTACTATCTGCTCCAGTGAATATTTGGTGCTACCTCATGTCAAAAGTTGTGACGCATTGTGCAACTCCCCGGCCCCAAAGCTATGGTCCTCAGTAAAATCTGGCCCTCTGGAAAGTTAAGTTGAATAGCCCTGGCCTAAACCATAATATGGATCTGGAAGTGCAGTTTTTGACACAGGGTTTTTTCAAATGAGGGAAACTCAGAAAAGTCCATCATGCAAAAATGTAAAGTTTAGATATAGACCTTTTTAAAAATATATGATAGATCTTTCTCCCTTTGAGTCCCTTTTCTTGTCTGGCCCATGGACTGTAATGATCCATTTTGTAGTCACACAAGCTGGTTCAAGGTAAGAACACAAAGTTTTTACTTTTGTTTAGAAAGCTGCAAAATGCATCTTTAAGCACTGTCTTTTCTCTTTAGTCCTTCTGCTCCCGCTCTCGTGCCCTGCCCCTCTTGTAGACTTACTTGTGACTTGAAAGCTTTCACTTGAGATGCACTTGAGACATTGTGACTGAAACTTTTGTGACTTCCTCACACCTCTGTTCTACTTATGATCCAACTGGAGAGAAAAGAAATTGTAGACACCTACCACTTCACTAAGCTCCCGTAGCCTTCACCTTCGAACCTCCCTTCGGTTTAAAAATGTCCAGTAGACTCCCTGCTGCATGGTCGAACTGTAAAAGAAACTTTGATACCAGTGGTTTTGTTGTTATTCTGATGAACTCAAAAACAGATTGTGTGAGCTGAAAGCTGAAAAAGACAAACACAAGTCAAGTACTCACTCCTTTTTCAGTGAACAGGGCAGACCGTCTGTCTTTTAGGTCCACAACGCTTGGTTTTTTCCCTACCACCTCAAGGCGTCTCAGTGAAAAGGTTCTTTCCATTTTTTCTTTTATAATAGCATCTTTGTTGCTCTTTTTTGTTTCAGCTAGTAAAGCAATTCTTTCAGTCTCTAAAGTCTGCACATTTTCATCTTTGGGATACAGAAGAATATAATTTACTTCTGCCTTCCTTTGCTTTTTAATTTTAGCAGCTGCTTTGCCATTCCCCTCTTGATTAGGTCTTAAAGAATTCACACGGATTTCTGGATGTCCAAGGCATCCCTAACCTGGCTCACGCCAGGTGGATCTGTGTTGAACTCCTATCTGAGTTCTCACTATATCCATCTGAGACTTGACTCGCTGAAAGCGTTTGGTAAAAGGCGGGGCGTTTAGTGAAATACTTCGAGCTGATTGGGTGTGGGGCCTACCTTATTGAGCTAGCCAATCACAGCAACAACTCGTAATGGTGTATCCAATGTCCGCTTGGGATAGAACAAGTAGCCTACGTGTCACACATACTGCTCTTCTTTCAAAAAGAAATGACTCCGTATTTCTGCTGAAACTGCATCAAAAGCAGCAGAAACACAAACATCCACGGAAGCCTCCGTCTTTGTTTAGCTTGAATCAGACTCGGCTGCAGCACCGGGGAGCTAACGGCCCGTGTTAGCCCGCCCTGCTACAATGTGATTGGGCCTCAAAACCACGCTGCTGTGATGTGAGTGGGCCGAACCACGGCCGTTTCGGACTCTCAAACCAATCGAGCCGGACGAAGGCCAGATGGTTTCTCTCATGTTTGTGAATACAGATAAACCATCTGGCTGGCCAGGTTAAGGCATCCCAGCTTGGTTCGATACTTTTGCATTTTATATTTGAGTGACTGTTTCCAACCCCAAAAACCAGACTTGCTCCCAAGCTGTGAAAAGAATGTGCTCTTGTGAGCGCCTCTGCAACTTCTTCGCACTGGTAATCTTTGGATATTTAGTGTATTTCAGCAATTCTCGGGCTAAGAAGTCAAGAATGACATCTCTCTGCCTCAAAAACTGCATTTTTTGCTGTAACTCCAGTTCTGCCTCATATGTAAACTTTGGAATGAGAAAAACTTGAGGCCAAGAAGAATAGCCTGTACTTGTGAACTCAGGTGATGACACGGGTTGTTGTAACAAGTGTGTCACCGCTACATGACGACATAATTGATGAGATGTAAGTTTGTGGCCTTTCACACATCTTGAAGGTTGATTGAGTGGGCGTTGAGGTCTCTGGGAAATAAACAAAATTTCACCGCACACTCAAAATGATAACACCCCGTGGTTTGATCATTTTGAGCGCGCGGTGAAAGGAAAACAGCGCGCGTAGACTCTGTCTGCGGCTTGCTCAGGACGTTTGCACGCATTTTAAATATATTTATATCTCAGTTCTTCTTTACTGCGCGCGATGATGTTCTCTATGCACGTTCACGTTAAAGATAGCTGTCTGACGCCATAATTGGACACCTTCACTGATGGGCAGTGCCTTAACTTTTAAAAAGTGAACGGAGGCAGTCGAAGTCCACAGTATTTGTTACTTTGGCTGCGGGGTAACGTAGCTGCTAGCTCAGGTAGCAACAGCAACCACACCATTATGCTCTCTGTTGGTCACAAGACCGGAGCTGCTACATGATGCTGAAATCTCACAAATTATTATCGCCAGAATTGAGTAGTATTCTGAAAATAAAAAGGAGCAGTAAGGAACATGTGGCTTTTTTGACATTTTCAACATTTTCAATAAAAAGAAAAGAAAAGAGAGAACAAAATAATTGGCTCAGCTGCTTTGTATGACTTGTTTCATACTTCCTGTTGGGTATGAGAGACCAGGTTTTTGGCATGTTTTCATAAGCTCTCGAGTCAAACACGATGGCCTGCACACCGCTTCTCTTTTCCGCCTGCGAGAGAAAACCTGCCTTCTGTCCTATAAACAAACCACATACTACTCTACTACCACTCTACTACTAATCTAATAGAAGTAAATCAAAATAATCCTAGGTTTCACTGTAGCCAGGCTGATTAACTGCCCCAGTGCAGTAGAACCATCAATCCCAGTTACTCTCAGTTCTGATAATTTTTTGACATTTTTTAATAATAAAATAGTAAATATTAGAGATAAAATAGATGAGGTCACTCCTGCTATTAGCACTGAACAAATCCAAGCTGCAAAAGTAGAGTCTCTTTTAAATCCACCTGTAATATTAGACAGCTTTGACACGCTCAATAAAGCAGATTTAACCTCAATGTCTTCTAAAACTTCAACTTGTATTTTAGACCCAATCCCAAGAAGGCTTCTCAAAGATACTCCTGCCGCAGCTGGTTGCAACTTTTCCACTTTTTTTTTGCTCTTAACTTTTCTTTCTTAGAACTTTTTGTAAATATACTTTTGTTAAGATACAACTCATAGATGCACTTTGTCGTAAACTTGTGTAAACTTTTCATGTCTGGTTTATCACCTATACCATAACGAAGATGTGCGTTGAACCCAGAGCCCCCCTTCATTTACACAAAGGAACAGCTGTTGGCGCTGCGGAGCGCCACAGGGTTGCCGAGGGCATGACATCCCCACAGATTTGCTAAAGGAGACACGCAGAGGCTGCCGCGCAGAACGTTACCTCCGGGAAAAGAAGAGGCGCTTCAGACCTGTGCTCCCCTTATGGAGGATTCAGAGTGAAACAATTCAATATATAAATACACTATTAAATAATTAATTAAATATGCCATTAAATAAATATATTTTTAAAAAAATAAATAAAGAAATTATTAAATGTACAATTAAATATTTAAATTAATAAAGAAATAATTATTTAATTGATTAAATAATGTATTATACAAATAAATCATTAAATCAATTATTAAATACTTAAATAATTAAATTAATAATTAAATGTGGCAATAATTAAATAAATAATTTATTAAATAAATAAATGTGACAATAAATGTTTTAAAGAAACATTAAAAATATATATTTATTTATTTCATTATTTCATTTTACATTTCACGATCTTTAAAAGAACCTTTAAAAGAATCTGTCAGTCTCACTCATCAAACTCAGGGGGCGGGACTTCCTCTGCTTTGGATCAGTCCATTTCTGTGCGGGGTTTCTCCCTGGTTCATGTCCCACTTGCTCTCGCTGATATGAGTGCGCTGTCTCCGGCTGCACTTCTGATCGTGCTCCGGGTGCCTTTCGTAGCGTTTGCCGGGGACATGTCACCGTTTTCCGGGAGATATGGAGCTAGCCGACAGCCCCTGAGCGCTCCGTAGAAGCGCCGCTCCAGACTTCTGTCTTTACCCGGGACAGATCAAAGGTCCTGGAGCTGATGAGCCAGACGCGGCACCTGAGAGCTCCAAATACCTATCCAAGCTTCTCGTTTTCCCGTGGACAGATACGTGACCTGGGCCTGGGGTACGTGCTGCGGCAGGTGGGTTCTGGGCCTGTGACACTCGCTCACCGTCTGCAACTTATTTAATTATTGCCACATTTAATTATTTATTTAATTATTTAAGTATTTAATAATTGATTTAATAATTTATTTGTATAATACATTATTTAATCAATTATATAAATCATTATTATTCATTTAAATATTTAATTGTACATTTAATAATTTATTTCTTTATTTCAAAATATGATTATTTAATGGCATATTTAATTAATTATTTAATAGTGTATTTATATATTGAATTGTGGCACTCTGAATCCTCCATACCCCTCCGTCATCTTGGGAAACGTGAGATCGCTCTACAACAAAACGGACTAGTGGCGCTGACACGGTACCAGCGGAAGTACAGGAACAGCAGCATCATGCTTTTCACGGAGACATGGCTAACCACATCCCCACTCCGCCATTGCAATAGATAACATTCATCTGCTGCACGCGGACAGGACCCAGAGAGTGGTAAGAAGGAAGAGGGGATCTTTCTGTGTTTGTGAATGAGAAGTGGTACAAACCTGGACACTGTTCAGTGAAAGAGTAGCTGTGTATCAAGGACATTGAACTGTTTTTTTTTTTTTTTTTGTTATTTATTACGAGAGGAATACTTATACATAAACAAAAAAAAATACACAAAAAAACATGAAATTCACATACATACGATTGCATCAAAAATAAAAAATAAATCATACATAATATACTACAGTATATAAAACAATTACATATATTCATGCATAGTAAATATGCAATACATTTCACTTATCTTATTGCTTAGGATATTATTTTTTTTTTTTTATTTATTTTTTTTTTTTTTTTTTTTTTTTTTTTTTTTTTTTTTTTTTTTTTATTTTTTTTTTTTTTTTTTTTTTTATTTAATTATTTAATTGAATTGTTATGTTCATTGGACATTGACTGTTGAGCATGAGCCATACTGTCTGCCCAGGAGTTCACACATGTTACATGTTATATCTGTGTAGAAGCACCCCTCTGCTAATGCAGAAACTGCTTAGGAGACGCTGCTCTCTTGCACCAGCACTTTAAAAACACAGCACCTACAGGAATTGCCGTTCAGAAAAGGGAGCACCACAGGACTCAGGATCTCATCCTGATAACAGAGACCATTGAGGATTCCTACGATGAAAACCAGGTCTGTCCGGTGATTTACCGACATAGCTGCCCAAACCATGACACTGGGACCACCCCATCGGTTCACTTGGCGCACACAAGGTTCAGCATGCCTCTCCCAGCGTCTCCTGTACACCCGATCTGTGCCATCTGCTCTGAAGTCACTGAACATGACTTGGGACCACCTCTGCAAAGTCCAACGACCATGTGCAGTGCACCAATCGACCCGAGCTCTGCAATGTTGGGGGTTTAGCACTAATCCAACGAATGGCCGATATGGTCGAATAGCGTCAGTGCGGAGGCAATTACGGATGGTTCCGGCCGACACTGGCCTGTGGTGTGTCCCAATGGTCTTGGCTGTGGACCTGGTGGCAGGCCGAAACCTGGGCGGTTGTTAGAAGAACCAGTGGCTGGTATCGCTCCACAAGACGACTAACTGTAGAGCGGTGACTCCAAACACCCTGGCCACAGCAAGGCAACACCGTCCAACTTGGAGCATCCAATAGCTCCATCCCTCTCTGGTTGAGACAATCGTGGCATCGTGAAGAAGTGTGTTTTTGGCTTCATTCTGGTGCCTTTTATAGAGAAGACTTGAGCACAGTTAACCAGAGGTAAAAGTCAACTCTGAGTTTCAAACATGAATTGTGTGAATAAACGACCCTGTAATGCACTCTTTATTGTTCTCACAATCAGTCAAGCCAAACCAAGAAATCTGTTCACTTGTGTTCAGTTTACTATGGACTGAAATTTTTAAAAATTAAAATGTTGCGTTTCATTTTTCCTTGAGTGTACATGTTATGATTCCAATTGCACAAAGTTTTTTGTAGAGCTGTGAATATTGCTTAAAATTATAACAAAAAACTGGCAGAGAAGGAGGGTCAAAGCCAGAATAGGGCTGGCGGTGAAAGAGTTAACAAGTCAAACTTACCTGCAGTCACCACCACAGAGGAAAAGCCCGCCATCTATTTCTTTTAGTTGATCCAAAATGTCAGCTGCTTGTCTTCCAGCTCAGTACGTGTGAATGTGTAGAGTTCTGGTGCTAAAAAAAAATCAATACACGTACCAAGAAGAAACAACAGTTGCATGCAACCGAAAAATGGTTCCTATCATAGTGACATGATTTCCGTGCAATGATTGCAATGCGAGGTTGTTTTAATAAAAAAATGAAATGAATTAACTACTGAAAAAAAAAAAAAAAAGACCAACAATGCACCGTAAACCGGAAAAAAATAAAACTAACTAAATAAAAAGGCAACACAGTCGTTAAATGACAGACAACAAAGAAAAGCAAAATACATATTAGTTTTATTTAAGTTTCATTAAAACTTTGTTCTAGTCCGTAATTTTATTTGTTGTCCATAATTCTGTTGTTGTAAGTCCAAACCCTCTTTTCCACGGTCCAATTAAGCAACATGAACAGCACGTGTGTAGCAGTGCAGATAGGGCTGCCTGAGCGCCACCGTCCAGCAGCGGCAGAGCAACGACTCCATCCATCCATCCATGGACACAGACAGACCGCAACGGACAAACAAACATCCAAAAAGGGGAGGCGGCCATGCCGTCCGCACCCTGAACACAGTACATAAAAACATTTACAATGAGCACAAATGACAAAAGTGCTTTTGCGTGGAGCTATGACAGCACACCTACCAGGAAGCGTGACACCCCCGACCAACCACACTGTAGACCCCGAACGCCCGCACCCGTCCAGCTGTACGGCACTGTCGGCGCAGCATCAGCACACTAGAATGGTAGCACTTAGCCTTAACATAGCGCCCAAAGTGACTATGATAAACACATTTTGAGATGACGCTTACCCGCAGAGCTTCTTTGTTGTGACCTTAGTTGCTGGCTTTACGCCCTACGCCGCAGGCTTTACGCTCCAACACGACGCATTGTTTACAACTTCAACAACTCGAGCTAACTGCGACTGAGCGCTGCAGGGCGGATGTGACGTCAGAGAGGGGAGAGGTCAGGTGAGGGGATCCGCTCCTCTTTTATAGAGCGCCCCCTACACCCAATAGGTCAAACGTAGAGCGCTTGACGTCAACTCACTACATTGAGTTGGTTTTGCCATTCATGCTTAGGACCATGCAGAGCAAATCTAAAAAACAAACACATTTAAGCATTGTAATGAATCATAACCTTGCGCAGCAAGATGAATTCTCGCGGTATTTGTGGGTTTACAAATCCACGAGAAACCATCTTGAAAGACTCCCGCCCTATGGTTTAAGCCGAGTATCGAATCCTCGAACCAATCAGAAGGCTTCTCTACAGGAGGAGGCGGGATTTACAAATGTGAAATCAGCGAGTGCCAGGCGTCACGCTCACAGCAGAACAACAAACATGGCGACGCGGGCACACGCAGGTAGTGTTGCAAAGGCTATTGACTGAAGCACGCGAGGGAAACGCAGATAGACCGGACCCGGAGCACACGAGAGAGACGCAGATAGCCGGACCCGGAGCTCACGAGAGAGACGCAGATAGCCGGACCCGGAGCTCACGAGAGAGACGCAGATAGACCGCCCGGACCAGGACACAACCACGGGGAGGACAGCTGTAACAGACGCAGACGTACTGTTGCTCGCTGGCGGTGGAATATTGATGTGAAGTGCTTCAAACTGTGTTTATATGAACACAGTGATATCAGTGGATTAGTCTTCAGCATCTGGCGACGGAAGTTTGGGCGTCTCCTCTGCAATACGCAGGTAAGAAACAAAGCGGTTTGTGGGATACGTCATTTTGATTATGTCTTGTGATTAGCTAAAACACCGCTAAGGTGGGGTGGGCGCTTTGTCCAATCAGATCGACGTATTTCGCGAGAACTCCCTCCCTTTCCCAACTGCTTTTGACGAGAGCCCTTCCAGATCGAATATGTGTAGAACTCAATGCAGAGTGATACACATATCGATCTGGCGTGAGCCAGGTTAAATGAATCATGCAACAAGTAACACTATTATTCTTTGATTATTTATAATATATAATAAATAATAATTTTTTTATGAATTTTATGAAGGTTCCCTCCTGACGTATTATTTTGCCCTGAGTTTCCTCGCAACATGAGGGAAAACAATGAAAGAAGCTGAGCTTCACGCACTATGAATTTGTCTGCAGATCTGAAAAAAATAAATAATTAAACTTTACCTTGTTTTTCTAACTATTTTACAGTAAATTTATAAAATACAAATAAACAAATAATGTTCACTTATCTGTGGTCTCTGTAATCTTCATCCAGTAGCTCCTCCTCTGATACCTCGGAATCCATTTTCTCCTCTTCTGCTTCAAGAGCTGTCTAACTGATGGCTGTCAAAATCTGACAGGTGTTGAGGTTAGAGGCTTAACCTCACCTTTTTGTGTGTATACCCAAAATGTCCTATTTTATGAAGCACTTTGAATTACTCTTGATATTAGTTCTGCTATGCAACTACACTTGCCTTGTCTAAGTTTACAACATAACTTATTCAAATTTTATTGTTACTTGGTTGTTTTGGTAGCATTTATTTTTTACTAAAAAATATATTTGATATTCAAAAATTCTATATACCACCCAGTGCAGAGTGCTCAGAAATATAATAGATTATGTTACACTGCAGGGCCTGATCTACAGAAGAGTAGTTGTTCTTCTGCTCCAAGTCTGATAGAGCCTCTTTTGTGGTGCTCCAGAATCTTCACTTAGAGTCTGAAACACAAAATCAAATACAAGTACTTTGATATTATTAAATGTTGAGGACTAGACAATTTTATTGAAACACCCACATCCACATTTCCAGGAAATACTGAGAGCATAATTTATACATTAAAACTGTGCTACCAATAATTATACTTTTAATCTGTACTTTCTTAGTTTCCTATAAATACTGAGGACAATATACATTAATAATAACTACCAGTAATAATACTTTTAATCTGTACTTCTGTACTGTTCGTTTTTAAGAGTATATATTGTTTGTTTCAGGAGAGACATGCAAAGAATAATCTGGCTTCAATAACAAATATTAAATCAAACACTAAATTACGAAATAATGGTTTTCCTTTATATTAAAAAGACATTTTTTTCTTTACAAAACAAGTTTTATTTTTGCAAACCTAATTTATTTTTGCAAACTTAATTTATTTTTTGCAAAATGTAGAATTTTTGCTAATACATGTGACGGTGATTTGGCACAACGGTGCCTTCAGTATATGACTGAAAAACTCTCAAATAAGAAGGCAACCATGGCACCAAATCCGTGTGCCACAAAGTGGAACTTGTGGTTCAGTGCTGTGCAGTACCACTCAACACTTCCCTTGGTACAAGGAGTTCATCAATGAAGAAGTGAAGGTATACATTGCACTACATGAATATGACATTTCAGATTTCTTTAAGATGTATTTTTTTTCACCAGTTTGTTGTTTTGTTTTCCAGACCTGTGGTAAGAGCACACCACAGTCAGTGGATAGACTTCAAATCAACATAAAAGCAGACAAGTATGAAGTAATAATTGGGCTCCTCGACATCTTTCAAAGCAGACTCCTGTCCACCACCAACTTGTTTGACTACCTGGAGGATCTGGAGATGAACTTTGCGGCAAACACGCAGCTTCAGCTTGAGGAATGTGCACAGTACTTTAAAGATTATCTTTTGCAACAAAGAAAGACATTCTCAAAAGTGTAGAGCAGGCCTACAACAATGCAAAGGAGAAACTTACAAAGTACATGTCACATGGGCAACCTGCCTGCAGCTTCTTCAAAGAGGTCAGGGTGTTCAATCCCCAAAATGTCGCTTTCATGAGCAACACAGTGTCCAGCTACACATCAATCCCAGGGTTTATCACTGACCCAGAAGAAGAAATAGCTCCAGCTGCCTTAAAAGCATCAGCTCGTGTGGTGAATCTGGATGTCTTCTGGGATGGGTTGCAGGAAAGGCTTCCTGTGCTCAGTTATACAAGCATATACAAGCATGTTCTGTCTAGCAGGAGAAGATCCACAACAAATGATCACCTAAAAGCTCTGGTCTTTTTATACCACAACCAAAGACTCACCAGTGGGGCTTTTCAAAGAGATGAAGGAGAAGTTGATGATTTTTCTTCAGCCATGATTGCATTAGAATGCAAATGCACTTTTGCTTTTAAACCATAGACTATAAATATGTGCACATTTTGCACTTAGTTTATGTTGCTGTCCAATGATGAGTTTTATCAGTTTATAAGCTAAAAGATGTTTGCACTTCAGCAAAAAATGTCTCCAGTTATGCTTTTCTGATGGAATGCTATCCATTTATTTCAATAAAGCTTATTTTTTTTTGTTTTATTTGAACATTTATGGCAAACTATCACTTAAACGTAAAAAAAAACAAAAAAAAACAACGTAGGTTTAATTGTAAACAGATTATGTTTTGGGGAAAAACTTTTAGACAAAATGCCTGCGAAATCAGGCAGTTTAGACCGCAACAATCATGAAAAATGCCTGCAAAATCCTGAAGGGACTGGTTTAGGACAAACCGCCGCTTTTTACGCCATACGTCAATCGACGTTATGCACATTTTTGGAGGGTGCTGATGATTCCCACCTATTTATCCTATTCAACCAATAAGAGTATCCCTTTTCAGCCAATCAGCGCTAAAAAGCAAGGCGACAGCAATCGCTTACCGATTGTTTTCATAGATGTAAGTGCTCCGAGATTCTGCTGTCAGTGAGACAAAGCTGTCTTTGTAAACAAAATGTGTTTGCTGCATTTTGTTTACAAAGACAGCTTTGACAAATAAGAGTTCATGAAGCTTATTCATTATGACAGATCACCAGACTGAAGGCAAAACAGACATGCTTTATTCATTAATGGAATAGTTTGAATTAGGGCTGGGCGATATGGCCAAAAAATAAAATCTCGATTTTTTGGACCACTTTGGACGATTTCGATTTTAATCGATTTTATTCGACGTCATTGATGACAGCCGCTTTTTATTAGAGCTCATAATATTTTAAAGCATCTTTAAAGAATGAGCCAATGAGATTAACTCGTTTTACAGTTTAGCTTAGTTTAGTTTTATTACTTAGTGTCATACACCATTTTTTAAGGGTGCCCACCCCACATAAGCTTATAAGACACATAAATATAAAGCAGACAGGCTTATCACAATCAGTAAATGTCATACATATTAAAATTATTAATAAGAGTTTGCTGCTGCATCTAATGCATAGGCCTACTAGCATTTGTAGCTATTATGCCCTGTTTAGTTCATCATTATGATTTAGTTGTTTCATATCTAAAAGTTTTAAGTTTGCGAGTGTTCAACTCTCACTCCTGTCACTCAAATTGTGTTGCCATAGTTACTCACACACGGAGGGGAAAGGGGCGGGACCTGCTGGCTGCTGCTTTTTGGGAGAGAAGGAGAGAGCATGGGAGAGAGACGCTGTGGACGGCTTTTAACTTTATCAGAGAAAACCTGAGAAAAAGCACACGCGGCAGCTCGTGTAACAGCGAAGGCAAATCAAAAGACGCTAGATTTACCGCGGGACTTTTCTAGAAAGTTACCGCGAGTTACCGCGAAGCGCTGAAAGCGGCCGACTCACCCGCGAAGAAATAACAAACTCGTAACTTATAGAGATTAAGCTATATACACCACCTCCAAACGGCTACGCACGGCTGTTATTATGTGATTAAAAGGTCCGCTAAACATGCGCAAGGTTTCTGTTTGTCTGTTATTTGTGAGAGTCGAGGGAGAGCTTTACAAAGCCGCTGAAGGTGTCCACTCAGGGCGCGCGTCTGGATGACAGTGGACTGAGCTCGATTTTACGATTTGGCCATTTTTCACATCGTCGATTTTGAAAGTTCCGAATTAATCGAATTAATTCGATTAATCGCCCAGCCCTAGTTTGAATGGTAAGACACCGTACAACAGCTGCTATTCAAGGTAGACAGCAACAAATTAATAGCTAGTGCTAGTTCGCTAAGTGCAAAGCTAGCTTCTAGCTTGTAATGTATAGGAATTATCACTTGTTAGCTATAAATACATTTTCAAATAAATGATTTCTATAATGCAAAAGAAACTACTACATGGTAAGAGAATACTGTAAACTTACTGTAAACAACCATCGCTTTTGTGGAGGCTGAAGTGGACCTTCCACTAGCTGTAGTAGTGGCAGTAGCAGCAGCAGCTATCAGAGATTAGCCTGACATTGCTCCTGCTTTTGAAGTGCATCTCCCTGGCCATTAAGTCGCTGCTTAGATAGTCTTCCCTCTTGAAGAGGGGATCGCAAATCATCGAACAGGATGTCACGGAGGAGGCAGAGAAAACTTTTCTTTTTGCCTGTACAAAGTGGACCCAGGCACGGAAAAGTGCCAATTTTTTGTTTCCTATCTGGAAAAAAGTGCATCCAGCAGCCAGACAACACACATAAGATTGTTAACCATGTTTTTGTAATAGAAAAATTAAAAAAGGAAGCAAGGAGGAAAAAAATTTGATGCGAAGACTAAATAACAAACTAATTGGACCTATAGCCAACACCAGAGAGCACCTCCCTAGGCTTACGTCCAATCACGTGACTCAAGAAAAGGAAGCTCAATATAAGGGTTTATTTTTGTTTGTATGGTTTCTTTTAGTAAATGCTGCATTTTGGGTTTCAAGAATGTGTTGTATTATCTTATTGGGCATGACAGAAACATATTAAAGGTAAATATAAGAAAAAAAAATCTGACTTGCGCACTTTAAGTATTCTGGGCTCTGAGTTTGAAGCTGCATACACACTGGCTGATGACATAAAAGACCATGGAAACTTCCTGGAATTAATGATGCTTTTGGGCAAATACGAGCCTTGCATACAGCAATTAAATGACTGTATTGAAGTGTGGGGAAAAACCTCAATCACCTTTGTCTAAAAACCTTTAGACAAGTGGAATGGATCTCCTGGCAGCTCGCAGGATGGTAGTGAAAACAGAAAATAGGCTTAAGAAACATGCAAGGGACTTCAGTGGCGCCATCAAGAGTGCAGATTTGTGGACTGAGTCAATGATAAGCTGGAGGAAAGGGGGATGGCTCTAAGTTGGAGGTAGAGTAGGCACTGCCCAAAAAAACATAAAAAGAAGAAGAAGATGCCAGGAGAGCAAGCTAATGATGAGTCCACTGCAGCAGCTGAAAAAGACTTTGAAGTAAACACATACAATGTGATCATGGAAACACAAAGCACTCATGAACGTTTTTCAGTAAAATTTTATTTAGACTTTACTTGCTTTGACCCAAAAAAGATCCTCACATAAAGACAAGAGGACTTCCAACTTCTGCAATGCAAAACCTCAGTAACTGCTTGGTAACCTTTGACACCAGAGTCAATACAAGCACTTTTCAAGCAGAGCTGGTAAGCCTTGCAAGTCTGAAACTATCTCCCATGGAAGAGTGCACACAGAGGAAAGCACAGATGATGACACAATGTAACCTTCTACATTATTGGACTGGCCTACGAACAGTGTTGGGAGTAACTAGTTACTTTTGTAACTAGTTACTGTAATATATTCCACTTTTCAGTAACTCAGTAGTGTAACTCATTACTTATAAAGATATTGATAATATATTACTAGTTACAATCTGAGTAACTCAAGTTACTTTCATATAAATTAATTGCTTTTATATTCTGTTACAAACGACACTTCAGGACCAAAACATCACTAAAATACTGTCTGTTGCTTAAAGGTAAATCAAATATTATGAGGAAAACGTGTTGTGACGTCACATTTCCACAAATTAACCAGTAAACAAGTGTAAATGTAACAGGATTAGTGTTGTATAATGTCTTAAAAAATGTGTGATTAGCTCAAAGTAACTCACAGTAGTGTAACTCAGTTACATTTTTGAGACAGTAATATTGTAATACAAATTATTACGGTTTTCTTCCTGTAACTAGTGATATATAATCAGTAGGCGATTTGAGGGGGGATGCGGGGGGATGCCATCCCCTTTGCTGATCACGAAAGGATTTTTTTTTTTTTTTATCGATGCATCTGGCGTACAGTGTCCCGCTCCGCTCCGTTCCGTTGTGTTAACGTGAAGTTTGTGCATTGCTTCACTGAACAACCGTTTCACATTAAAACCTCCGGTGCAACTAGTAAACACGAGGACTTTTATGTTGAAAACTCCACACGGGAAGCTGTTACTGAACCTGACGCAACAGACACGCTCAAACTGTCAAACTTCTGCAGAGGTTTTTGCAAAACCGGGACTTTACAGCGCCTCACGGGCCACAATCTAACGCAGAAACTGAAGGACGACACATAAGGAGTGCGTCGGAGGAACGGCTCGCTCGTGCGTCAGACAAGAGGTGAGTTTACGCTGCTGCGGGGATGCTCGTTCTCATGCGCGCGGCCGTGTCCTCTTTCCCGATACTAGACCGACCACATACACGCGTTTTCACATCTATCCACAGTCCCGTGTCTTCTCCCGTGTCACCCAATGACCGATGACCCATCTGCTGCGGCTTTCCCTTCTGGGAGCACCGCTGGGCAATTGTATTTTGTCTGTCCCGTCTACAAGTCCGCAGATTCTGGCTTTATGTTAGCTCTCTACTAAACATCGTGACAACAAGTCTGCATCTAAGAAATAATGCTTCTGAAAATATTTAGACTATTCAAAGTGAAAAAGGACTAAATGCAAAATGATCACAAGTTTGTGTCTTTCCCTGTGCACTCTCTCATCCCGCTCCTGCTCCAGCGCAGAGAGTCAGGGCAGGGGACGTGTGGAGGAAGAGGGAAGACACCGGTAAATTAACTAGAGACAGGACAGGTTTTTGTCTTAAGCGATTATTTTTCCCAGAGGGCATATTCAAATCCAGACTAGTGGAAAAAGGCAAGACCACAATTATTGATATAAGAATTTATTATTGGAAGCACATTTTTAATTGAAAAACAGGCTATTTATCTATTAGTGTCCATTAATTGTGTATATTAAGAGCACAAGTGCAAAAACATGCTCCACAGCCAAGTCAATCAAATAAAGAAATATATTTTTAAAATAATTTAAGATTATTTATAACTTGTTGCAAATTTGATTCAAGCTAAAATGTTTTGTAAACAGTCAGACATACTTAAAACAAGTGACATATACTGCCAAATAGATATGTTTATTCTGAACTGGCTAAAACAACTACAATTCAAATGATTATTCTTTATTCTAGTAGTTTTAAACACTTTGCAGTGTTAAGAGTTATGCTTAATCTCAACAATATGCTGGGGGCCTAATTAAAACAGATGGATGGTCACACCTGGCCTTTGGGCCACAGTTTACCCAGGTCTGTCTTTAGCTGTGAAAGAATAAAGTCTGTTTGATTTTCAATCTGACTAAGTTAAACAAAAAATAGGCCTAATGAAAAAAAAATGAAATGAGTGTATGCTCTTTGCTCTGTGCTCACTCCTCTGCCACCTAGTGGTCAAAACAATCAAAAACAACCTCATATGTATTATTTAAAATATCTAAAGTAGGCTTTATAGAGTTTGTTCCGTCTTAAGCTGGGCTTACACTGTGCGAATTTTGAAACGATTTTGCCACGAATTTTTGTCGCGCGACAGATTCAAGATCGTAGCAAAATTCGGCTCCTCCGTACGAGTAATTCGTGCAGTGTCTGTGGGGCTACGAGCTGCGATAACCTGCTCACGATGAACGCACGACAGCTGATCGTAGCATCGCAGCAACATCAAACATGTTTGATATTTGTCGTGTGTCGCAGGGTCCAGGCGCTGATGAAGCAGTGAAAACAGCGTGTTTGCTAGCACAGAGGTGTACAAAGATAACAAGCACACCTGAACAAACCTGAGTGGGGCCAACTTCACGAAGGTTCTGAACAAATCCCCACGCACACAAAGAAGTGCACACACTTCAAACAAGCAGGGCTAACAGTTTTGTTATGTTTTTGGTGTTCAAACACGCTGTATTCAGAATAAGAAGATCGCAATGCGCTTCTACCGTGTCCATTTAGCGCACAGCCTAAATATGAAGCTTACACGGCAGCATCCAGACAACTAAGCCCACTGTGCACAATCAACATTAGCAACTATTGACAACACAGCCACTTTCACAAAGAATATCGTCTCGATGTACATGAAACCACAATCCTAACACCATGCCATGCGCTGCCACCAGCACAACTCTTACAACTAACAACACGCGCCAGATATCCCCCACATAGCCTACATCAAGCAACACGGGCACATACAGCAGTCAAACGCTCGTAAATCTGATTTATCCATGACAGCTCTTACCTTTCTTATTCAAAGACTGAAGTAAACACCGCCTTCATGTGCGCTGTCCTTTGTTTCGTTTCCAAAAAAGTTTATTTAGTTCAAAACA
Source organism: Mugilogobius chulae (assembly GCA_038363315.1). Taxonomy (NCBI): domain Eukaryota; kingdom Metazoa; phylum Chordata; class Actinopteri; order Gobiiformes; family Gobiidae; genus Mugilogobius; species Mugilogobius chulae. The sequence continues at coordinate 4,758,995 of CM076413.1, read as the reverse complement.
CAGCTGAAACTGAAAGTCCATCAGGCCAGCGAGGTCCGAGGTTAACTGTATCAAACCACAAATATACACTTCGGCTTTACGCTCTCATCCAGTACAAAATATTAAAATAACTCGTCGCATCTTCTGTTGACGGTACACCTTCATTTTGCTGCTGGACAAAACAGTGGCGGAGTGACGTACGCTACATGACGTGATCAGGGGAAAAAGCTCTGAATGAGAGCGGCTGGTGATGGCTGTATCCCAGCGCTGCTGCGCACACACTTCCCGGGCTCAGATCCCTCGCACAGTCTGAGCAGGTTGAACGTATGGGTTTACCGTTCCGCACAGTGTGCGCACCTCCGTCGTGAGGTCGCGCTCTTCTCGTATGAGATTCTATCGCACAGTGTGAGTTTGGAGATAATTTCGTACGTATTAAAATCGTACAAAATCGCACAGTGTATGCCCAGCTTTACAGGAGCAGCTTCATTTTACATACAGTGGATAAATAACCTATGCAAAGGTCTGATTGAAGCAGATTTTGTATAATAATAAGCTAAACCTATAGTTACACACACATTTACCAGGCCTCAGTGGAATGTGCAGTGGATTATAATCAACCATCACATTTACATTATTAAGTGTATTTTAATACAATTTAACAATAAATCCCAAACTTGGTAGGACACCCCCAAAGTGCACCAAATTAAAGGAAATGTGGTCTGCTCTGTTCAAAATTTTCTGGGGGAGAGCCCCCAGACCCCCCGCCCTCCCGGAGTCACCCCCCCAATACCATCCCCCCTGTCAAAAATTTACAAATCGCCTACTGTATATAATGTATTACAATTTTAAAGTAACTTACCCAACACTGCCTACGAATACTTGCTCACATTATCCACCACCCAAGTGTCCTGTGAAAGGAGCTTTTCCACCATAAAATGTGTGGAAAAACAAGCAAGATTACTTTAATAAGTAGCACTAGAAGGATCATAAATGTATGTTCGAATATTTGCTTATATTTGTTAGAATGAAAACACCCACCTTAACACCTGATCCCCTGATGGAAGGTCATCAGTCTGTGTGCCTGTCTATTATCTTGTTTTAATTCATAGTTCACATTGTATGGGTCCAGTTTTTCATTAAAGGAGTTGTTCAGTAAACTTCTGTGAATATTATGTTACAGGAGTATATTTTCCTCAATCTTCTTAAAAGTACTTTACAACCAATCCAATCATTTTATGTAAAAGAAATCTGATTTTGATATGAAATCTGTTGATGCTTTATTAATATTAGGTTTTATGGACAGTTATTTCAACGGTGCATTATGAAAGTTCTCTGAGTCACCTGCTTGTCTCATTAAAGGTATGTTTGCATAAGGATGACATAAACGAATAAAGCATGGAATTACTTGTTGGAGATTGTTGGGGTTTATATATTTTACACCATAAGTTCATCAGTAGATGGCTTTTAGTTCATCAGAAGGTCAAAGTGCTATTAAAAGTCATGTTGTTAGTACACTCCACTCAGATGCAGCAAAGTGCACCACTACAAACTTTTTATTTTTTTCAAGAATCTCCCTGCTTGTGTTTTGAACCTGTAGTTTCCCTAAGAACCGCGCTAAAAAAGAGGCTGCCAGTCTTGCAATGGGCTACTGCAAATTCTCCCAGTAGATTTCAGGTCTCACTGCGCTCCGGCAACTGGATGGTTGAGTCATTGTGCGAAACTATACAAGAGTCCAGGATTGAGGCATTTTTGACATAATGTGAGGAAAAACTGCCCAACAGTATAATATTTCTGTAGAGGACACCAACAAGAGAACACAGAAAATGAGTTCAGCCCTTCCGATGAGCAGTTTATCAGCTTTGAAGCTGTTAATATGTATAATTATTTTGATAAATATGCTCTAGATTGTATTTTTATTTCAGAGCTGTCTGTGACCTCTGACCCCTACTGTTTGCGCTTGATGTGATGAGGTGGTATCACTGCGCATGTTTAATAAAAATTAGTTCCAGTCTGCAACCTTCATGACGGCCACGCTGTTTTCTTTCTCTCTAGAAAAGTGAATAATCTAGTCATGGGGGCTCAGGCTGGGCTGCTGCGTGCAGCTCCAACAACACAGACAGAGGCCATTAAAAAAGTGGCTTGTTACAAATATCTGGGTGTGTGGATTGATGATAAATTGTCTTTTGCTATTCACTTTGATCATCTGCTAAAAAAGCTAAAAGGTCTTCTTGGCTTTTTTTATAGACATAAGAACTGTTTGAAACCTGATGTAAGAAAAACACTTGTTCAGGGCACTTTTCTTTCAGTTTTGAACGATGGAGACATTATTTATCTGAACGCAGCTTCCTCAGTTCTGCACAAGTTGGACACAGTTTATCACAGTGCATTACGTTTCATTACAAATGCTCCGTTCAGGACCCACCACTGTGAGCTGTATGCTCTGGTCTCTTGGCCTTCGCTGAGCCTCATAAGAAAACAGCATTGGCTTATTTTTATATATAAAGCCTTAATGGGTAAACTGCCATTGTGGCAGTAGGCCCGCATCCGCTGGCAGCCTATTGTGTGCCACCTGAGCCTTTAAAAGGAGGTCTTCTTACCTGCGCTTCCTCTTTGGCTGTCTCTGACGTCATCTGCTGCTCTGGGGAGCTGTGCACGGCAGCACGAGCACCAAACCCGTTGCAAATAACTGTCTAAAACGAAAATAGCCGCGGCGCTCGTACTGTGAGTATTTCGTGTAATTTAGTCATTTTATCCCTTAGTCAAAATCAATCCAACTTAATGTCTTTCCAGCTTTGGAACGCACACGGCGTGCGTAAACACTATCAGTGGCTTCCCACTCTGGAACACCTGTGGCTCGTGCTGCACGCTTGTAAAGTGAAACGCTCCGGTAAGCCGTCTAGTCTCCCAAATTCCTCTGCTTGTTTCAATATTATTTTAAATGTTTCCTTATTTCTAGCGCGTGGCGTCAAGTGCGTTTTACGCACGGGATAAATTGGAATAAATCACGGCCGTTGTGGTGCCTTCATTAAGCACTCTAATTGGTAAGTAATTAGCTTTAAATAAAAACACTTAATTTAAATTAGAGTTCACTTATTAAGTGCTCCTTTTCCTAGAGCAACACCCTCAAAGATAAAAGCGTTGTTGGGCTTTTGCTGGGATTTTTGGTTGCACCGTGCGCGCAGCTCGTATTTTTGGATTGGAAACTCGCGGGCTCTCTCTTTTCTCTCTTCTCTTCTTTTCCTCTCGAATTCATCTCTCCACCAGTTGCATTATTGGTCCGTTTCTGGCTCTTGTCCCGTGGACGCTCCTGTTCTGGACTCAAAGGCGACCTCGGATCTTGTACGCACCGGGTGGTTGCGGTTCTCAACCAACCGATCGGGTTGGCTGTCCGGTGCCCGGGTGAGCTCTGGACTGCGGGCTGCAGCGGACATCGGGCCGTCCATTGCCCGAATTGAACTCTGGACTGTGGGCTGCAGCGGACCCGCGCTCTATTGGGTAGGAAATAAAAAGTCTGAATTCCTGTTGCTGTCTTGAGGATGTTTTATGCAATCCAGTTAACGCATGTACTATTTTAATTGTGAGAGTGAGTGCAAGAGTGAGAATGGTAGTCTACTGAATTTTAAAAAGAAATGTTACCACTGTCTATTTATTTGTGGTAAATAAAAATTGTTACTTTTTTCTATTTTTGTCTCCAGTCCGCTCAATCACTTACCTGTGTTGTCCTTACGTTTTAATTGGTCTAGTTAAGTGTCCCTGACACTATAAAACAGGGGTGGCGTTGTTGGTCCATCATTTCCTTTAAAATAGTCTGGTCTATTAGGAATTGGTCAAATTAAAATACAATATTCATCTCACTGCCTCTGCCACGACAGGTTTGGCGCATGCTGGCAGGATATGATTGAGCTGGACTGGGACACATAGAAATCTCAGACAAGGTTTAGAAACCGGATTGCACGGATTGAAACTGGAGCTTAGAGTGATAGTGCCTTACGCTTATTGGTGGGTGTTCCTTTAGTGATTAAAGGGTATCTATCTGTATGGTTTAAAGGGTGCAATTTTTATTATATTTTGCATGTTTATTGGGTTTGCAGTGTTTTCGTATTATGTTTTTGCTGTGTTATTTTGAAATTCTGCGTTTTGTATTGTGCCTTTGATCTGTACAATTAGTAGAACTTTAATTGGGTGACATTCTGCCTTTAATGCTAAGAGGTTCTAAGCTATTTCTCTGTCTATAGTGTGTGGAACAATACAGCAACAGAAATTTTTCCTATTTTGCTCTAAATTGCGTGATCATTTTGTAGAACATGGAAGACCAATTGCGCGAGTTGCCAGGAACAATTAAAGCAGTTAAAAGCCGATAACGAGAGGTTACGTCAAGAACAGTCTCAGCGTACTTCAGATGCAAACGCCGGGTCATCGACTCAGTCTGTTGTGCTACCTGCTACTCCAGTGCAGGTACACTCTACTGACAGACTGGTTTTCGTCCCTCGAGGACCGTAAATGCCCAATGTTCCGAGGTAGAACCGGCATGGTTTAAACGAGTGGTTAGAAGAGGCTGAGGCGTGTGTAAGAGCAAGACATTTGTCTTTGGCTGATCAGGCGTTTTTCTTATTTGACCATTTAGAAGGAGAGGCTCGCGAGGAAATAAAATACCGCTCTGCTGAAGAACGGAGTGATCCAGCAAAAATTACTGCTATTTTGCAGGACCTGTATGGCTGTTCAGAATCCTATGTGGCTTTGCAAGAGGCATTTTTTTCGCGCAGACAACGTGAAGGGGAAAGTTTGTTGGAATACTCCCTCGCGCTTATGTTTCTGATGGAGAAAGTTAAACAGCGCGCTCCAAACAACATCGTAAACTCAGAAATCCTTTTGCGTGATCAATTCGTTGAGCAGGTCTTAGATGGAAACCTTAGGCGCGATCTTAAACAATACGTGCGTCAGTCTCCCCGGGCAACATTACTTGACGTCAGAGGCGAGGCCATAAGATGGGAGCGTGAGGGGCTGCCGGCGGTCATGCGGGGCCGAAGCAATTCTGTTCCCGCCGCTTTTGGAATTCAGTATGCGGTACAGGGTGGTTATCAGCGGTCAAGCCAGGCCCCGCGGTCTACTGAACTCGACGAGATGAAGGAGCTTTTGCGGCGTCAGCAGGAACAGCTGGATACCCTGACGCAGAGCATCTCCCGCTTACAGCCCTTCCAGTCACGCCAGCGTGGTCGTTCCCCTCGTTCAGGTCCAATCATTTGCCTGCGCTGTCAACGGCCAGGCCACATCGCAAGAGAGTGTGATGGACCTAGAGTCCAGTCTCACACACGACCTTCTGGGCGCGGTCACCCTCAGCCGCACCAGCCGTCGGAAAACTAATGCCCACCGCGTTGCCGAGTCACAGCTCGGGTGGGGCATCTATTGGCTCAAATAACCCCTGGGACGGGATTGAAGACGCTTCAAAGTTAATTTCCTCGTGTCCCCACTTGGACATCGTTATGGGTGGCGCCACTGTACCATGTCTTGTGGATACGGGGTCTATGGTCTCAACTGTCACTGAAAGTTTCTTTAGAAAGAACTTCGAGCCTTGGGGTGAGGAGCGTTTAAGAGCATGTCATTGGCTGGAGCTAAAAGCCGCCAATGGCTTGGCCATTCCGTATGTTGGCTACCTTGAGCTTGATGTCACCCTTAACGGAAAATTGATGCCCCAGTGCGGCGTTTTGGTTGTAAGGGATCCTCCTGGACGTACTCCTTCAGTTCCTGGCGTGCTCGGTATGAACATCATCCGGAGATGTTATCTCGAGCTGTTTGGAGAATATGGGTCTGCTCTTTTTGGAGAGTCCTCCGGCTCACTCCCGACTATCCTCGTTGAAGCAATGCAAAAGTGTCATGTAGCTAGTGTGCAGTCTACCTCTGTAAGGCCGGGTCGTGTCCGGGTCAGAGGAAGAAAGTCCTGTTGTATCCCAGGTGGTGCAATAAAGTTGGTTACCGCCACTTGTTCAACACGGTTCTCGAATGGAACTGTACTCTTTGAACCACCAGAGTCTGGCTTGCCTGCAGGCCTCATGGCATCCCCAGCTTTGGTGCGTGTAAGTCAAGGTACAGCGTATATTCCAGTAATGAATGTGGGAGTGGCCGATGTCTTTTTGTACCCCCGCACTGTTATTGGTACACTGGACAGTGCTCGGGTGGTTAGTCTGCCCTCTGGTGTTGCCGAGGTCTCCTCTATTGCCGCCCAAGTGGCCGGTCAAAGTACTTCCTTTCCAGTTCGTGATCAGATTGAAACCATTGACCTGTCTTGTTTACCTTCTGAACAGCGTGACGCTGCCCGGTCCCTCCTTCGAAAGCATGTGTCAGTCTTCTCTGCTAATGATCAAGACCTTGGCTGTACAAATTTGATGTCTCACGAGATTCCACTGCTTGACGACATCCCGATCAGACAACGCCATCGGCGAATTCCGCCTTCCGAATATGAAGTTGTAAAAGAACATATCAACCAACTTTTAGAGGCGCAGGTAATTCGTGAAAGTTCAAGCCCGTACGCCTCACCGATAGTTCTTGTCCGTAAGAAAGACGGTACGTTGCGGCTCTGCGTGGATTACCGACAATTAAACTCCAAAACCAGGAAAGATGCGTTCCCGCTTCCGCGGATCGAAGAGTCTCTTGACTCTCTTACTGGTGCATGCTGGTTCTCCACCTTGGATCTCGCGAGCGGCTACAATCAGGTCCCAGTTTCCGAAAAAGATCGCCCGAAGACCGCGTTTTGCACGCCTTTCGGCTTGTTCGAATGGAATAGAATGCCTTTTGGCCTTTGCAATGCGCCGAGTACCTTTCAAAGATTGATGCAAAGAATTTTGGTAGTCAGCAAGGTCAATCATTGCTTCTCTATCTAGATGATATCATTGTGTTCTCTTCCAACTTGGACCAGCACCTGGAGAGGCTAGATGGAGTGCTGAGCAGATTACATGCGGAGGGTCTTAAGGTTAAACTCAGTAAATGTAGCTTTTTTCGACGTGAAGTGAATTACTTAGGGCATGTGATTTCAGACAAAGGTGTCGCTACAGATCCTGGGAAGATTAAAGCCGTTGCGGACTGGCCGCTGCCCACCACAGTGTCCGAGCTGCGATCTTTCATTGGCTTCGCGAGTTACTATCGCCGGTTTGTGGACGGTTTCGCTAAGCTCGCGGCACCATTACATCGGAAGGTGGCAGAATTGTCAGGTAAGTCAAAAAGGAAGTCAGCCAAGTGTAGTCTAGAGACTTGGGATCGGGAGTGTCAAGCAAGTTTTGACGGTTTGAAGGAGCGGCTCACCAGCGCACCAGTGCTAGCCTATGCCGATTTTTCGTTGCCCTTCATTCTGGAGGTAGATGCAAGCCATTGCGGCTTAGGTGCGGTACTTTCTCAGGAGCAAGGTGGCAAGGTGAGGCCGATAGCATATGCCAGTCGAGGGTTGCGGCTACGAAAGGAACATGTCGAACTAAGTTCTAGATCGTTTAAAGCGTGTGAACACATATTCGAGACACTGAATTAGTCTATGCTGTAGAACAAATTCTCATACAAATGAGTGGCCTTCGTGGGGAAAGATAGAGTAGGTGTATTATCTCATCTCACCATATATGTTCTTCGTTCTCCGTTGTTAGATTGTTAGTCGCTATGAGGAGTATTGATTAACGACCAGCAATTCTCAACGTATAATATATGTCCCATAGAGAGCGCTTAGGAACATGGGTTATCTCTCGAAATTCTTGATATACACAGTTCGCACCTAGGCTCTACCTACTTTGTTTAGGCCCTCTCAAAATACGCTCATAGATTTTCACTCTTGTGGAAACGTAGATCAGGTATCATCTTGTACCTCTTCCGACGTAGGCTCAGCACCTCGAGTCTGTGGCATGTTTGCCTATCGACGCTCACGCTTGCCACTTGGTGCGTCTTCATGAGAAAATATGTGACCTGGCACTGTCCGCAATGGTGCAGTTCACCTCATCGCGCACACACTCTCTCATAGCCCCAGCGCCCCTGCGCCTCCTGCTCGCCGTCCAATTCCTCCTCCTGCTCGACCTCCCGATCCCTAGTCTCTAGACTACAATCATTTAAGGGAAGTACTGAAACTTATCCGTCTTATTTTGACTCAATTACCTGCGCTCAAGATTCTGCTCACTCTTGCACGAAAGGCATTAATTGCTAAATTGCTGCGTCGATAGGTTATTTCTATGCGGAACGCTGTCGCTCATCGCCAAAATAACTCGCGGGGAGGACATTATTGCCCTCGCTCTCGCATAGAGGATCCGCAATTCATTCGGTACATCTTCAGGTTGTGCGCAGCGGCTGGATCCGCAAATCGCTATGTTTTAAGGACCATTCCTCAGGTATCCTTGTAGCACACGCTTTTGTCTTCACCCACACTCGCCCTGAAGATAATCTGACTATTACTGATCGTTAGATATATGCTTACTCATCATTCCTGAGATATTATCTAAGACACCTCGAGGTTAGTTGATTTCTAAGACACTGTCCATCATAGATCTCGGGCTTTCAAGTAGGCTATGTTACTACAGCCTAAGGAATATTGGACACATTGATATGCATTATAGGATAAGCTTGTTTTTGTACTGGAAGCCATATTGAATCTGATCCATGTATGTGTCTCACTAACAGTAACTATTTCTTGTTGACGCTCGTCTTTTGAAAGCTGTGCTTCTCCCGAGACTCCTATTGCACCAAGGCTCAACAGTGGTCCATTCTCGTAATCTACCAAATTATTTATGAAAACACAGCTTCACAAGAGCACTATTAAAGGCGGCAAAAGGCGGTGCTTGATACATGGTAGCATCGCTATTACGTACAAAGACGCACCGATACTATATTCAGAAATAGGGAACACCTGAATTGTGAGTTCCTCTTAGTCTGCAGCAAAGATCACAAAGGTGTAGGAGAACTCAAGCAGCTTAGCCACAGTGAGAAAGAGAGCTCTCAAGAGGACTCTTGAAATTTCTGCGGAAGAACAGGAGACGCCCATCGTTTCTCTGGTCTGTTTGGAGAGAGGTATAGTTCATTGTTGGGATAATCACAGCAAGAGCGCAATATTTACGTTACCTTCTTTCATTACGGCACTAAAGAAACTATCGGTGAAGGCGTATCTCAATGGCCTATGTAGCTTGTTCTGTCCACGTAACCTTAACGGTGCGGACTCCTCTTTAAAGTTTTACGATTGATATGTTCTAATTCTAAGAAAACTTTATAATTTCGGAATTATGTTGGCAACTTAGCGAATGTCGTGCTAGTGGTAAGGTGACTTGTCGCGTTTTAGATGTCTCCACGTTTCTTTAAAATAGCAAGATGGAGAATCCGACCAGCAACACTATGTGATGAAGCATCTCATTTGTAATGACCATGGTCTGATAATTCTTAACACGGAGTAAAGACTGTTAACGGATCCGCATTTAATCATAAATGAGGGTATTCGTGGCATGCTTTTACTGACGCTGGTTCCAGATCAAGCGTTAAGAACAAGATCAAGACTGTTCAGATGTGTTTTACAATCTGAATCAAACTCGAACTGTGAAAGCAGAGTACATGAATGAATGAACCAGGCCACATTACAGGTTTAGGCATGGTCTAAAAATAGTGAGTGATGGATC
>CM076413.1:4676414-4748393 GCA_038363315.1 Mugilogobius chulae | reverse complement strand
TCAGAGGCGACATCGATGTTGACACGTAGATATTCAAAACTGTTCGGTCTGATTGATCCACAACAGTCACTTTTGAAGTCGGCCTTTGCAGCAGGTTCACAATGACAGTATCATGACACAACTTTTATTTTATTTCTATTTGAGGCTGGGCCATGTGGACAAAATGTATTTCTTGATATCTTTGAAATGACAGTTTATAAGTGCAATATTTTTTCTAAGCTTTTATCCATTGAATAAGTTCATTTTAGTCGAGCCTTTTGCAGAGTAAAACTAAATTCTATGCATAACACAAGTTTATATTTTGACTATTACAACAAAAAGAACATTGAACTGATCTTCTCCTTTCTTTTCATCAGTTTTAGGAGCTCTTTTTCACAGATTCAACATCTCGACATACGATATCTTGTCCAGTACATATCTCAGTATATATGATATATATGCATATATCGCCAGCCCTATTATTTTATTCCTGTATTGTGTCGGTCGCTCTTTAAGTCCTTCAGAAGCTCCAGTCTAAATAAGCTTCACCTTTTCCTCGTCTCTTTTGCTGCCTTTGAGTGAGAAAAGAAAAGCAGCCCATGTAATCCTAACTGTTAATTTAATAACTTTAATATTCTATTATTACAACACGGCAGATTAATGGTGATTTTTACAGATTTTATTTAAGAACAAAAGTCTTACATTTCATAAGTAAATAAAGTTTGTCACGACTGAACAAACCTCAGAATGTTTGAACTGAAGGATCTGAAGAGTTGGATTCATGACACAGAGAAAGATGTTTAACAAATACAGTTATTATAGTCTGTTTGATTACAGCTCAACCAGAGAGAATATTTACAAAAACAGACAAAGACACTTTAGACACAATGACATTTGTACAAATATAATACTTGATTTTTACAGCAGCAGATTTGTGCAAAAGAAAACTATTTTCATTGGGTTTGTAAAAGTTAAAGGTAATGATGTTATAGTCACATTAAACATGTTGAAGTCTGAAGTCTGAGGACGTCTGAGTCTGATCTGATGTTTGTTTGGTCTGAAGATGTGACTCTCTCTCCTGCAACACAAGACTTACATCAGATGCCCTTCCACAAACACAGCTCAGAGACACATTTGAATACTTACTTTTCTGAGAGGCTGAGGTGAAGTTGGAGTTCTCCCATAGACCAGGATCGTCTCAGAGCTGGTCTCATGTTGGTTGTGTTTGGAGTTTGTGGTTCAGACTGATTTCTGCTCCGAGTCCAGAAGCTCTGATCTCTGTGAAAACAACACACATTATTCCTAAAGTCACTAAACGAGGCCAGATTAGAGGAAATGAGGAATCTAAAGCCACACTCACCTGTTGTGTGCAGTTCCACACATGTCCACAGGAGGACGCTGTTGTTCTTTCATTACAATCAGCTCTCACTGAAAAGGGGAAGATTAACAGTGCTGTGAACAGATGAACAGAAGCTCCCACTGCTGTTTCTGTGTGACCTCGTGTCAGAGAACTACACTCACACACACACACAGATGTATCTCTGACACTTTGTTCTCAAACCTGACTTGAATGTTTGTTGTTGATATTTAGTTTTATATTTGAGCTGCTGTTTGATCTACAAACTTCCACATGTTCATTTAAAGTTAAATTAACTCTTTAAAACTTCAGATAAACCTCATGAACACAGAAACAGTAGAAATGATTCTATTGATTCAACAGTCAGTTTAACAGGTGGGTTTGAGACGACATCACAACATTCTACAGGTCAATGTTATTTCAATGAGGTGGAGGGCAGCTAAAATGAAGATTGTTTAAATGTAGTTTATTTTTGTAATACAAACAAGAAATAGGTCTAGTCATCCCAGAAATCACCACTTTTTAAATTGGCAAAATAGTCCAATGTTATTAATAGTGCCTCTTGCCTCCACCTGACTGATAACTGTGAAACCCACCTATTGAACATAATGTTTAATCTTTGATATAAACAAAGAGAGAAAAGTGTGTCATGACAAACTGAGTTTAAGAGAAGCTCTGAGGCTGTTCATGTGTCCAAACTTTAAAAACACTGATAATCCAGAGAATCCACAGAGGATCAGAGAAAACAGCAGCAGATCAGGAGAAATCATCAGATTATAAACTGTTTCAAAGCTTTAAAGAAGTTTAAACTCACCTGAGACTCTGCAGGACAACTTCAGTCTCATCATAAGTGTACAACTGTGGACAAACTGATCTGCCCTGCATAAGTGGGAGGAGAGATTTTAAATGACGGAGAGACTTGTTACAACTCTTTGCTTCTCTCAGGAGGCGTGCCTGTTTTTGCAGCACACGTGATGTAAAACAACAGTTTGAGTCAGCTCACTGGTGGTGATCACTGGAATCACAGAATTACACTTTCACTTTGGAGCCGTTTGTGTGTTTGAAGGAAAAGTCTGAACTCAAACTGTAAGAAGTGTTTGTTTTGTGTGAGTTTGACAAAGTTAAATAAATATATTTATAATTGAACTTAAATTCTCAAACATTGAGATAAACCTTATTTTATTTAAAGCAGGTTTGGAGGTTCTAATGTTATAAATGTAATATATTTAGATTTGACCTGATGCAGGATTAATAAACACTCTTTGACTTTTACAGGAGAAAATGATTGACTCTCCTTCATTTTTGCCACTCACTGCTGACATTTATCAATCAATCAATCAATCAATTTATTTTTGTATAGCCCAAAATCACAACAACAGTCGTCTCTGAGGACTTCCCAAGATTATTAATTTTAGCAAATATGAATAATAGGAAATCAAAATAAAACAATACATATTCATAAAACAATACACATTCAATGAAACATTTGATCAAGCAGATTATTAGTAGAGCAGATGAATGATTGTCCAGAACATCCCCTGTCCTTAGACCCTCCTTCTCGGCAAGGAAAAACTCAAAAAAACCCTAAGGGAAAAAGAGAAACCTCGAGGAGAACCACAGTGAAGAAGGGTTCCACTCCCATGGACGGACAGGCTGTAGATGTAACTAAGGCAAAGTTATAGAGTTTATGTTTGTGGAGCCAGAGTCCATAAGCAGAGGGAAACGACTCGTCTAGCAGGACCAGGACAGGCCAATCCTGGAGAGGAAGGTGGGGCGGAGGTCCAAGCATCAGTGGTCCGGCCCACGTCACTGGAACAGCAGCATCTGAAACAGTTACACTCCCCGAGAGGGAGTGGGACAGGGGACAACGAGTGAATAGCAAAGAACAGACTAGAGATGAACTGTAGTTTATTATTCTTTACAAGAAAGGCAGAAGTGAGAGGATAGTGCTCAAGTTGCCATACTTTCCCCAGTATAATTACTCCTAGGGCAGCCTGACTAGAACTATGGGTTTAGAGTCTGTTCCTAACTGACCTGATCATAAGCTAATCCGAAGAGGAACGTTTTGAGCCTAATCTTAAATGTAGAGACTGTGTCAGCGTCTTTGACATGAGCAGGGAGCTGATTCCATAGCCAGGGGGCTTGATAGCTAAAAGCTCTGCCTCCTATTGTGCTTTTAGAGACTCTAGGAACCACCAGAAGTCTAGCATCTTGAGAGCGAAGTGAACGGTTAGGATGATAAGGAATTATTTCATCTTTGATATAAGAAGGGGCCAAGTCATTTAAAGCTTTATAGGTTAGAAGAAGAATTTTAAATTTGACTCTAGACTCAACAGGAAGCCAGTGAAGATCTTTTAGTACTGGGGTAATGTGTTCTCGTTTTTTAGTACCTGTTAGTACTCTTGCTGCTGCATTTTGAACTAATTGAAAACTTTTTATTGAGCTTTTAGGACACGCTGCAAGCAGGGAGTTACAGTAGTCTAACCTCGACGTGACAAAGGCATGGATTAGTTTTTCAGCATCATTTTTAGGCAGTAGATTTCTAATTTTGGCAATATTTCGCAAGTGAAAATAGGCAGTTTTGCACGCTTGACTAATATGTGCTTTGAATGAGAGCTCTTGGTCAAATAAGACTCCAAGGTTTCTTACAGTCGAGCTGGAGGCTACACTGACATTGTCCAGTGTGATTATCTGCTCAGTTAGAGAGTCGCGCAGATGCTTAGGGCCGAGTAAAATCACTTCTGTTTTATCAGGATTAAGGAGTAGGTAGTTAAGGCTCATCCAGGTTTTTATATCCTTCACACAGGCACTGAGTCTTTCTATTTGACCAGTCTGATCTGGTTTCATTGATAAGTACAGCTGAGTGTCATCTGCATAACAGTGGAAGTCAATGCCATGCTTTTTGATAATGTTACCTAGCGGCAGCATATAGAGAGTAAAAAGAATTGGACCAAGTACAGAGCCCTGTGGCACACCGCAGGTTAATTTAGAACATTGTGAGGAGCTTTGGTTTACATTAACAAACTGATACCTATCGGTTAAATAGGATTTAAACCAGCTCAGAGCAGTTCCTCTGACACCTACATCACATTCTAATCTCTGCAGTAAAATATTGTGATCAATCGTATCAAACGCTGCGCTGAGATCCAGCAGAACCAGGATTGAGATCAGTCCGTTGTCAGCGGCTAATAACAGATCATTTGTGACTTTAAGGAGAGCTGTTTCCGTACTATGATGAGCTCTAAAACCAGACTGGAATGTTTCAAATAAATTATTCTCCTGTAGGTGGCGACAGAGCTGTTTAACTACAACTCTCTCAAGTATTTTGGAAATAAAGGGAAGATTTGAAATAGGTCTATAATTAGCTAAAACTTCAGGATCAAGGTTTGGCTTTTTCAAAAGAGGTTTAATTACAGCATATTTAAAAGACTGTGGAACATAGCCACTTTTTCATGAGGTATTTATTATACTAAGAATAGGATCTAACATCAGAGGGAGAATGTCTTTGAGAAGCCTACTTGGGATTGGGTCTAAAATACAAGTTGAGGTTTTAGAAGACTTAAAAGCTGAAATTAAATCTGCTTTACTAAGAGAAACAAAGTTGTCTAATATTACAGGTGGATCTAAATGAGACCCTACTTTTACAGCTTGGATTTGTTCATTGCTAATAGCAGGAGTGATTTCATCTATTTTATCTCTAATATTGATTATTTTATTATTAAAAATGTCAAAAAATCATCAGAACTGAGAGTAACTGGGATTGATGGTTCTACTGCACTGTGGCAGTTGGTCAGCCTGGCTACAGTGTTGAATAGAAACCTAGGATTATTTTTATTTACTTCTATTAGATTTGAATAGTACGCAGAGCCTGTTTATAAGACAGAAGGCAAGTTTTCCATGCTTCTAGAGACTGCTCAGTGTGCGATCTGCGGTACGGTCGTTCTAATTTCCTAACCTTTTGTTTAAGTGCACGCAGTTCTTCATTATACCATGGAGAAGATTGCCTTGGCCTAACGGACTTATGTTTTAAGGGAGCAACAGTATCAAGAGCAGTTTTCAAGGAGTCCATGGTTTTGTCAACAAATTGGTCACTTATATTGGGATTAAGCCTATCCTCATCTGGGTCACATGACATGTCACTGAATATTGGCCCTATTATTTCTTTAAATTTTATAACTGTTTTTCAGATATTGTTCTTTTTGTTATTATTTTATTCTGAGGAGCAGAGAAATCTTTTAGAGTAAACTGAAAAGTAATTAGAAAATGATCTGATAGTACTGGGTTTTCAGGGAGGACATTTAGATCACTGATCTCTAAACACTGTGATGTCATCTGCAGAAGCTTCATAACAGACTGTGATTCTGAAACGGTTTGTCACAGTTTTGTTCTGTCACTAAACTTAAATCTTGAGTTTTTCAGAGACAGATAAAGTCTGAGACGGTTTAGTCACAACTGAAGTAAAAACATAAACTAAAGAAGAAGAAAGTGTCACAGCTCAGAACAACACTGAAAGAGTTAAAGCCCTGAGACCTGAACCTCATTGGTGAAGCTTGTCCCCGCCTCTAAAGTTAGCTCCTCCCACTTGAACAAAACTGAAACTAAAGAGACAGACTTCAGAGGAAACAGCAGCAGGACATTCTACAGATCAATATGTTTCACACACACACAGTTTGGATCAATATGTTTCACACACACACAGTTTGGATCAATATGTTTCACACACACACAGTTTGGATCAATATGTTTCACACACACACAGTTTGGATCAATATGTTTCACACACACACAGTTTGGATCAATATGTTTCACACACACACTTACATTTCATAAGTAAAAGACAGAATGACGTTTTCATCGACAGTGAAACAGATTTATAACAGAAATTCTCCACAAAGAAGTCACATTTACACTGGTTTGGACAAATATAAAGACACTTTAGTCACAATGACATTTGTACAAAATAATAATAATATTTGAGTTTTTACAGCAGCAGATTTGTGGAAAAGAACAAACTATTTTCATTGGGTTTGTAAAAGTTAAAGTTAATGATGTGTTGCCTGGAGAATCCAGCCTCACCGCTGCACCAGCGGATGAGTCTGGTCGCCCTCGAGTCAACAGGATTTCTAGGCGGAGCAAAGCTCACCTAACAGACAGCGGAGGAACCAATCAGAGAAGAGCATAAAGGCTTCTAGTGCCGTAAGCTGATGGGATTTCTCTCGCGCTGTCATCTGAACCGACTGCACTGCCTTGACCATCTTGAACACGACTATTGACGCGATGTCTTTTTGGTAATTTAAAACGGCATTTACCGGTGAATGGAACAAACTCTCGGTTTTCCGGTGCACCATGTTGTTTATCCTTCCGCCGCGCTGCCTAGATCCATGCGCGCTGCGCACAGCAGGGACGTTGTTAGCAAAAACCACGTGACTGAAATAAACGATTTTCATTGCACGGTACGATCTGGATTTTGAGGGAAACGCCCTTGGAGGGGAGGGCGACCAGACTGACATTTTCTCTGTGTAAAAATACATAGATATATCATTCTGGATGTTCCAGGCAAATGATGTTAATAGTCACATTAAACATGTTGAAGTCTGATCCTGATCTGTTTGTTTGGTCTGAAGATGTGACTGGAGAGTTTCCTCACACAGCTCATGTTTAGCTCCGACTCTCTCTCTCCTGCAACACAAGAGATTACATCAGATGCCCTTCCACAAACACAGCTCAGACACTTTTGAATATTTACTTTTCTGCAGAGTTTGAGGAAAAGCTCTTTCTCAGATCCATCGACATAGATCTGCTCAGAGTTGGTCTGGTGTTGGTTGTGTTTGGAGTTTCTGGTTCAGACTGATTTCTGCTCCGAGTCCAGAAGCTCTGATCTCTGTGAAAACAACACACATTATTCCTAAAGTCACTAAACGAGGCCAGATTAGAGGAAATGAGGAATCTAAAGCCACACTCACCTGTTGTGTGCAGTTCCACACATGTCCACAGGAGGACGCTGTTGTTCTTTCATTACAATCAGCTGCACAAACACACAAGAGCCATAAATACCATGAATAGTAAATAGGTTTGTGTTTTCAAAAGTCTTCATTACATTGTGATCTGTTCAAAGTGTTTTAATGTCATTTATAAATCCTTGTGAACTTTAAACTTTTGTTATAAATGAAGTTGAAGGTTAGATTAAAGTTGTTATAATATTTATTTATCACTTTGACTGTTTCTAAAACCAAAACACAAACAGTCAAAATATCAGATTTAGTGAAACAAACTAAAGCTTTACTCTAAACCTCAAACATATGTGGAACATGATGAACGTTACAGGAGCCTTCGGGTTTGGACCTACAGACTAAGGAACCGTTTCTTTGTCACACTCCAGAACTCTTAAACCTTATGTTTATGGGCAAATAATATGTTTTCAGTCTTAGGGGCAGTTTAAATGACATGAGTTTTCACAAATCTGAGACGTTTCTATGTCAGATTGGCTTTTCTTTTACACGACAACGAGCTTTGTGTTCATTAAATTCTGTGTTCCTCTGGATACGATTCAAGAGGTAGCTTCACCGTGGAGGTTCAATGATGTACCGCAGTGTAAACAGGAAAAACAGTTGAAGACGGTTAAGTCACCGACAGTAGCCGCTTAATTATTATAGCAAAAACAACTCCTGAATATTTCACTCTGAAAATGCCCCCCCGATGTCCAAAGTCAACAGTAAGTATAATTTTAACATGATATGAATTTGGTTGAAAATGAAACAGAGAAAAGTCTGTCATGAGAAACTCTGAGTTTAAGAGAAGCTCTGACAACTGACACTGATGCTAACAAAAGGCCTTTTCCCACTGCAGGAACTTTTTTCAGTTCCTGGTACTTTTTTTTAGTTCCAGTCCCCATTTTGGGTGCGTTCACACAGACAGGAACTATGAACTGGGGCCACACTTTAGGGACTTTTTAGCTCCAGCTCTGGAGAAGGTACTTTCAGTCAAACCAGGAACCTTTTGTGACACAAGCACATTTACAACACTGACTTTGTTTGGAAAGTTGTTTTATATTGTCTGATTTTTATACAAACTTTAGTTATCCTTGGAAAAAAATAACTTAAAACATCAAAGCTCCCAATATAAATGTTTAAATGTGTAAATAGTAACTAATATTAGGAATAATAGTAAATAGTTGTGTTTTACTGTTGTTTTCTGTGATGACTTTAGTTTTTGTACATCATAGTTTTATGTAGAAGAAAAAAAATAAAAACTTTTGTTTCCCTAATTCCAACAAATGACTTTTTAAATGTTCCAAACTAAACATGCTAATGTTAAAGCTTTTTAGCCTCATGTTCAGAAACTGTTGCTGTGTGAACACAAACATGAGACAGGGTAGTTCTGACTAAACAGGAGCTAAAGGCCTAATAACAACAGACAAAGTTAGTAGAGTTTGGTGAATAAACGGGACATTATTAGACGTAGTCAGGACATTGTGGACTCATTTCCACCTGAAAAGCTACGTCAGAATCAGAAAATATTTTATTGGCTTTGTCAGTGAACAAACACAATTCACAAACTAGGAACTTGCTGCGATGCTATTGTGCAACATTAAACACAGAAAATACACATAAGAATAAAAAAATAAAAAGAGTTAAAAAATATCAACTATAATAAAATATTTAGGTATGGCCATTGAGTGTGGCCACACCTGTTTGTCAAAGCCTAATCTCGTCAGATCTCAGAAGCTAAGCAAGAAAGGGCCTGGTTAATACTTGGATGGGAGACCGCTGGAACACCAGGAGCCACAGTGGGACAAGACACTTAACCCACACTGCCTCAGTGTCTGTTACACTGGGTGAGTGGATCCCTGATTGTAAAGCGCTTTGAGTGCCTGGGAAGTGGAAAAGCACTATATAAATAAAGACCATTTACCATTACCATATACAGTATAACAAAAAAAAAAGGTCAATAAATTTAGGCAATAATCAGAACAACAAGAAACTGTATCTGTACTGGAGGAAATAGATGTTTAGTTATTTTATTGTAAAAAGTATTTTCATGCCTTCAAAAACATATTACATATGACAATCATCATATTTAGACTGTTCTATTCATTGTCTGCGCAAAAAACGTGTTTCTGATTGGCTCAGGCAAAAACAAGCAGCACAAGGCTACTCTAGAATAGAATGAAACCTCAAAGCCACTAGACAATTTTAAGGCAGGCTGTATGTGTGTTTGCATGATTGATTTCTTAACAATATGTTTGTGTAACATCTCTACAGTTCTCTCTTGATTCAGGCGTTAGTGAAAGTGCAGGGTGACTTAGACCTTGAAGCGTTTAGATATTTAATAATAATTTAAACATAACAAGAAAAGTATTAGTGCTAAGGTCTTGTGGTAATGCTTGTTGAGTTGGATTGAGTGTTCTTTTTTTGTATAAACTAAAAAAATGCACAATAAATGACAAAAAAAAATCACAAGCAAAGATAAATGAATAATATTAACCCTAGTGTCCCGTTAGAAAAAAGTTCCTATAGTAAAATATTAAATTTTGGGTTAAATCTGTTAATCTACTTCTGCAAAAACTCTTCGGTGTTTTATTATTTGTACAAAAGAGTGTTTTTGTTTTTTAATATGGCTTGATCTAAGGTTTGTAACAAGAAATCACTGAAATATCTGCAAAACTGTAGCAATGGTGGCAATTCAAAAATGAAAAATGCCACAAGAAAAAACTCAGCAGGACACTGGGTTTAAATAAAGTAAAAAATATATACATAAAAGCTTGTTCTGGTTGTTCTTTTACGACCGTTTCCAGCAAACATATCACTGAGACTTGGAGATTAGTAAGAAAAATAAATAGGGCTCCCAGAGGATCAGAGAAAACAGCAGCAGATCAGGAGAAATCATCAGATTATAAACTGTTTCAAAGCTTTAAAGAAGTTTAAACTCACCTGAGAATCTGCAGGACAACTTCACTGTCTCACACTGCAGAAACATGAACAAACCTCAGATCAACTGAAGCTCAAGAAACAAACTACATCAGTAACACAACAAGAAGAAAATGTGTGAAGAAGGGAGTGGCTACTAGAAGTTGCAAGTGAACTGTTGGAAAAACCAGTTCAACGGTTTGAACAAGTTAAATTAAGTAATATTTGTCATGTGATCTTCAAAGCAGTGATTCCCAAACAATGAAATAAACCTTATTTAAAGCCGGTTTGTGGACATTTTGATTCCAATTTGATTTAGATGTGACCTGCTGCAGGATTAAGAAACAACCACACGTTCATTTAGAATCTCTCTCTCCACATTAAGTAACATGTTTTTTCTTTGTTGAAAATGAAAAAGAGAAAAGTCTGTCAGACAAACGTTTATGTGTCAAAACACGACTGAAACATGAGAAAGCAGCTGCAGATGAGAATAAATATAATGAACAGAAGATCTCAGACTTTAGCGTCACAAACACAAACTCATCACAACTTCTATTTATAAAAACTTATTAAAAAACATTTCAAGTTGAATGAACTTTACAAACGTGTTTTAGAATCTGAGGAGTTTATTTGTGTCGCTGCAGTTAAAATGTCTGGTTAGCGCTGCGCTGTTGCCACGACGACAGACAAACTACTGCCAGTTCAAAGTTCATTTGTACAAAACCAAAACTCCAGACTCAGACCCAGGCCAAAGTCGGACTAAACTTTTATTAAACGGCTTCTCTGTTGTCATGGAAACAGCCCAGACTTTAGCTAGCCTGTGTGCTAACGATTCCCTCATCAAACAGACTCAAACATCTTCTTTAAGAGTTTAAGACAGTGTTTGGCCTAAAGTCTGTGTCAGTGACAGATGTGAGACAAACACAAGTGTTCCTGTTGTTTCTCTGCTTTTCTGCCGCTGTTTACCTGAGTTTCTCTGTTCACAAACTCAACATTCAGCAGGAGTCGTGTTTGTTCATATTTATTCTCGTGCAGCTGCTTTTTCGCGTTTTAGACTTTTACAGAAGAAATTGTTTTTTTCCATTCACTCTTTTCATTTTTGCCACTCACTGCTGACATTTAGAACACTGTGATGTCATCTGCAGAAGCTTCATAACAGACTGTGATTCTCAAATGGTTTGTCACAGTTTTGTTCTTCCAGTAAACTTCAGCCATAAAATCTATTAGAGAGAGAAGTTCGAAACAGTTCAACAGCATCCGGTCCTGAGGTTTTCGCTCCAGTTTGTCTCTGTGTCTCATTGGTGGAGCTTGTCCCCGCCTCTAAAGTTAGCTCCTCCCACTTGAACAAAACTCTCCTGCTGAGCTCAAACTGAAACTAAAGAGACAGACTTCAGAGGAAACAGCAGCAGCACATTCTACAGATCAATATGTTTCACACACACACAGTTTGGATCAATATGTTTCACACACACACAGTTTGGATCAATATGTTTCACACACACACACAGTTTGGATCAATATGTTTCACACACACACAGTTTGGATCAATATGTTTCACACACACACAGTTTGGATCAATATGTTTCACACACACACAGTTTGGATCAATTATAGTCAACACAACAGTTGGATAATCATAGTCACCACAAGACTCAACTGTGATTTTTACACATTATTTTATTTACAAACAAAACAAGATAAAAAAACAACAACTTGTAACTTTTGTCTTACATTTTAAAAATATAAACATGATGACATTTGTACAAAAATAATAATAATATTTGAGTTTTTGCAGATTTGTGTAAAAGAACAAACTATTTTCATTGGGTTTGTAAAAGTTAAAGTTCTAATGAAGGAAACAGCCACATTATTTTATAAAAACAGAGAAAACTTGACATGGACAGTGCCTCAGAACAGTTTTGTCACTCACTGTTTTAAAGGAAGAAACTCTGACATAAGCAGATCAAGAATTCACACTTTGTTCATCGCAAAACACAAAAATAATTTAAAAACAGCTTAAAAAAAAAAACGGTTCATTGACTTCCTGTTCAAACGACAGAACTGATAAGCTCCGCCTCTTTACTGTGACATTTAACTAAAGCCACACTTTTTGCATGTTTTACTTGGACTCTGAATGTTTGAATAATCACACGTAAAGACAGATAAGTGGGCGGGGATAGGTGGTAGGTGAAGACAGGGATTTTCTGACTCTGGAACATCAGCTGCAGAACAAAACAAGATACAAGAATCAATCAAACACAACTGATAACTTGTTCAGAAAACTGTTGTAACGAGTTCAAAACTCAGAAAATAGATTTTACACATTAGTTTACTTTTCTGACATAACATCCATCAACAACAACATTTCAACAGTTTAATGTTAAAAATGTGTAAAACGTTTAGAGACTTTAACAAGAGATTTTCCCCCACAGCAGGCTACGCCCCAAATAAGAGCTGTTACATTAGGCCTAGTTTACAAGACACGTTCCCCAAAAACCGTCACAGTCGTAACGTTTTGTGCTCACAGTTTATATGGTGTCGTGGTAATCTTTCTTTACATGGAAACACATAGACTGAAAATGGTGTAGTTCTTCTGCCGCGTCAGGAGGTGGCAGTCATCGATGACTCCAGATGACCTTACAGTGAACCCACGCAGCCTATGATAACACGAGCATTGACAGGTTTACAAGTTATCAACAGGGACGGCGCGCGAGTTAAAAGGGAGATCGCTCGAAACAAACACAGAAAACCGATGAGGACCTGTCATGTACGCGATGACCAGTGCGCGAGGACCAGTGCGCGAGGACCAGTGCGCGATGACCAGTGCGCGAGGACCAGTGCGCGAGGACCAGTGCGCGGGGAAGACGCAGATCGCCGAGAGTTGGACACAAACACGGGGAGGATAGATCGCTTTTACCAGGCGCAGACACAGCTGTCCTGCGCGTTCACGGTTATATTATAGCCTACTTGTTGTGGAGCTTCAAACTTCTTTTTTTCTGAACACACGAATTTCAATGGACTCATTGAATCAGCACCGGAGAGGCTTTGGAAGAATTGTTTTGTGTCTCCTCCTCTGCAATACGCAGGTAAGAAGTCTGGACACTGTTGGCTTTACTTTGAGAGACTTTGTGAGAATGAAAGGTGCTTTGGTTTAAAGAGACATTTTTAGTGACTGTGCAGTCTGTTCTACGGTCTTAAGTAGAGGCTACAGCGCGTGTATATCAGTGACGTAATAGTCTTCATTGACAACTGTTTTTTCCTGTTTACACCGCGGTGTAACCACTGAACCAGCCCCCGAAACTACCTCCTGAATCGTATCCAGAGAAACGCCGATTCATTCGTCACAGATTCGTGAAAACTCGTTGCCGTATAAACAGCCCTGAGTTTAACTCTGATCTGAGTTCTTCCACAGTCTCCATCTGGAACTTGACTCGCTGAAAGTGTTTGGGAAAAGGTGGGATGTTTGGTGAAATACATGGAGCTGATTGGGTGAGTGGCCGACCTTATTTATGCTTAACCAATCACAGCAGAGAATCGTGATGACTATTCCAGTGTCCGAGTGAGACAGAACAAGTGTCACAAACATAGACGTATAATCAGTAGACGCGCAGTCTGACTCTGATGCTATCGAACACTTAGCATCTGAGCTAGTCCGGTAAGATTTAAGCTAGTCTGGAGTGTTCTATTGTTTGTTTTCCTATAGCCGTTAGCATTAGCCGTTAGCATTAGCCGTTAGCATTAGCCCGCAAAAAACAAGTTATGACAGATCCAGAGCGTGTCAGCTGTACAAACCTACTGACCACATTTAGCAAAGGTCAAAGGTCAGAGCCTTGTTACAAATTATTATTGAGTTTACAAACCTTTTGGTATTTTATTGTAGATAACATTTGTGTATAAAACTGCTAACGGCTAGTGAACTTATGCATCTTTTAAGGCTCTAGTGACACAAACGTCTCTTTTACATGTTACTAATGAGAAAAGCACAAATTACATAAACAACACCAAACAGAGTTACAGCTTCACTTCTCTGTGGAGGCGTCTGTCACATCAGTGATGGAGCATTTCAGTCTAAGAATATAATAGTTTGAGAAATATAATCTCACATCACTAAAGTTGTTTAAAAAAGCTTCATAAAACACAAATCAGTCCGTTTTGCTCATGGTTTTGCTGAAATCTCTTGTTTAAGTTCATTTTATCTATAAAAGTGCAACTTCTGCCATTGAGTTCAATTGATTTGCGTCGTCACCTCTACCGGAGGAATATGGCGTCGAACTGTCTGTGAGTCTGATCCTGATTTGTTTGTTTGGTCTGAAGATGTGACTCTCTCTCTCCTGCAACACAAGACTTACATCAGATGCCCTTCCACAAACACAGCTCAGAGACACATTTGAATACTTACTTTTCTGCAGAGTCTGAAGAGAAGGTTGGATGTTCTCCCATCGACTCAGATCTCCTCAGAGCTGGTCTGGAGTTGGTTGTGTTTGGAGTTTGTGGTTCAGACTGATTTCTGCTCCGAGTCCAGAAGCTCTGATCTCTGTGAAAACAACACACATTATTCCTAAAGTCACTAAACGAGGCCAGATTAGAGGAAATGAGGAATCTAAAGCCACACTCACCTGTTGTGTGCAGTTCCACACATGTCCACAGGAGGACGCTGTTGTTCTTTCATTACAATCAGCTGCACAAACACAGAAGAGCCATAAATACCAATAATATTAAATAAGTTTGTCTTCATTATATTCTGATCTTTTCAAAGTGTTTTAATGTCATTTATAAATCCTTGTGAACTTTAACATTTATTATAAATGATGTTGAAGCTTCAGATTAAAGTTGGTTTAATGAGACGTTCATATTTATCACTTTGACTGTTTCCAAATCCAAAACACAAACAGAAGAGCAGATTTAGTGACAAACTACAAATGTCCCACAAACAGGTCCTGGAACTGCTGCAGTGAGTCTGGGGCCCTGTCCCAATAACCACCCTTGTGGCCCTCAAACTTGTGTTCCCGCTGTGGGGTGGTGGTGCGTAGGACGTCCCAATTGTCACTAACGGCCTTTAGCCCGCCCTCTTCACGCCCTTTATCTGCACTTCAGTGAAGCCTGCATGGAAGCAGACTTCGCTGAAGTGTATTACCCAGAGTTCTTTGCTGCGTGTACAAAATGACGATGTGAGTTAGTTTGATTTTATTTAGGTTGTGTAATAATTGTACAGTTGTAATTTTGTTTTGTAACTTTCAATTTGCACACAGTATGATTTATTATTTTATTTAAAAAAAAGTTAGTTTGACCATCAGAGCACAAGCTCTTCTCTCTTACAGTAGTGTAACGTAAAAATATAACAAACATTAAATAATATCCAGAAATCAAAGTAAATACAATCAAATGAATTTTGATCATTAATACAGCTCAATATGTCTGTATGAATGTAATATATGTAAAACAAAAATATAATATTAACAAAATAATAACACTTTTAATACAAACATAAACATAAATCCACTGCATCCACAGCACTGCTCTTATTTGTTTAGTCAAAATCAGTAAATGATCCAAACTAAAGTGAGCTGTGGCAGCAGTTTAATAACAGCTGTTTGACTTGATCACATCAAGTGAAGTGTGGACTGTCCCTGAGTCCTGAGTGTGAAGGAAATGTGAGTCCATAAAATCCAGATCCTCAAACACAGAAGGAAATGTCTCAGAAAGATGGTTAAACAGCGCCACCCAGGGGGAAAGTGAAAAACTGCCTCTGCACGCACTTTCTACAGTATTTTGAATTCTCTCTCTCTCTCTCTCTCTCTCTCTCTCTCACTCTCTCTCTCTCTCTCTCTCTCTCTCTCTCTCTCTCTCTCTCTTTCATCTCCAAAGCAAAAGCTTAATATAAACTGTTTTTCTTTGTTGAAAATGAAAGAGAGAAAAGTGTGTCGTGACAAACTCTGAGTTTAAGAGAAGTTTGAGGACATTCAAATGTCCCGTAGTAACTTTAAAAATAATCCAAAGTGTGACTAGAGAAACCAGCAGCAGATCATGAGTAATAATCAGATTATAAACTGTTTCAAAGCTTTTCCAGAAGTTTAAAGTCGCCTCGTCCTCACTGCAAACACAAGAGCCACAGAAGCTCCAGTGAGAGATCAGAGGATTGTACAAACACCAGAGAGGAAGTGTTTGGGTTTAGTCTACAGTTCTGTCAGTGAGCAGCAGGGAGGCGGAGCTTAGCACACGTGCCTTTGACTGTCGTTTCAACCAATGAGGAGGCATCAAAACAATCAACATCCCGCCCCTGAACCTGCACGAGCTCATACTTCAGACAAAACTCATTTGTGTCATGACACCATCAGCAGGAGTCACTGTTTTAACAGAAACAATCCAAACAATAGAATCAGAAGAAGGATTATCTTAGATCTAAACATTTATGATGTTTACTTTATCATTTGTAAAGTTTATGGATTCAACAGTCCAACAAAGTATTCAGAGTTTACACAGTATTAACCATGTGTGGAAGGATTTATGAGGAAGATGTGTTTGCACTTTTACGCTGCAGTTTAAAGTCTTTGTCTTTGATAAAAACACATGTTTTTGTCCAAGTTGTGTTTGAGAGTGACATGTTACACTAAGTTTGATTCACAGCCTGGTTAAAACCCCTTCTCATTCCAGCCTTTTTTCCCTCACACGTTTGACTAAAATCGGTAAAAATTCAAACTAAAACTGTTCCTGATCCTTTGGAGATCAGGCAAATGTCTGGAGCCTTTATAAAGTTGTGTCTCTGTAGTTTTTACTTCTGATTCCAACAGGCTCATCAGAAGTCAAAAACTTTCTCCAAACAAAATTTTTTTTTGTAAATCTAAGAATTGGTAAAGCTGGTGTTACAGCTGAGACATAAATGACTCTAGATTTGGCATATTTTGGGGTTTTGACAATTCCTCTGTAAAAGCTGAAGGTCACTGAGGTAAAAATGAGTTTTAGGACCTAAAATTACTCAAACAAATGTAGGTGGAGCCAATGCAAAAGTCAGAATTTTTGAGGATTTTTTTTTTATTGGAGGTTTACAGTAGAAGACTCAGGCCCCGATCTTGCCCCTTTAAGACTTCCCGTTAAGACCGGTTAAGACAGTTATTCCTCTGTTGGCCTCTAGTGCGCTCTCTCCAAGAGCTACGCCGTGAGTGAAGCAGGTGTGGTGCCCGCCAGATGTGTGGGGTACAATTTCATTCAGTGAACGGCCTAGACGTGTCATGTCTGTGACACGTAAGCAGTGCATTAATATCACAGCAAAAGTTACTACAACAGCTTCAGTTTGGGAAAAAGTGTAATAATAGAAATGTATTTGGTAAAAGTCTATTCAAATGACAAACTTTAACAACTTTGTCTAAAAAATGTATTTTCTTTTACATAAAGCCTGTTGACTTAATATAAAAAGACTTAGATTATAGAGTGAACATAAGACAGTGTTAAGTGTGAATGCAGCTCTGCCCACGACAGAGCAGAGAGATAAAGCAGGAGAGCACGGTGCTGCGTGAGGTCCCGGCCCCTTCAGCGCTTTTTGGGTCAGCGCGGGTCGCGGCCACGCACACCAGGCCGCTGGACGTTTCTGACCAGAGGCTGTCAATTTTACGGCGGTGACCACTGTGAGTGAGCACGAGGAAGAGCGCGGAACCGTTTGGCACAGTCTGAACCAGAGCCCCGCGCTGTGCTTTACCTGGACCACGGCGCGCATCCAGAGAACCGACCCGAGGTGGACACAACCCTGCGCTCGTCTGTACAGGGGCTGCAGACAAGGTCACACACGAAGGACCCTCCGCTCGCATCACACCGGGACCGGGAGCCTGCTTACCGGCAGTTGTCTCATTCAAAAGGATTATAACGAGGACACGCCGCTGCTTTTTCATAAACTTTTCACGCACGGATCAAGATTCTCAGGTAGGTCTTACCACGAGCATCGGATCATTTTTATTATAAGTTTAGG
Organism: Mugilogobius chulae; assembly: GCA_038363315.1. Taxonomy (NCBI): domain Eukaryota; kingdom Metazoa; phylum Chordata; class Actinopteri; order Gobiiformes; family Gobiidae; genus Mugilogobius; species Mugilogobius chulae. The sequence goes on along the minus strand of CM076413.1, from coordinate 4,730,194 downwards.
TCGACACAACATTGTATTGTTAAAACATATAGACAAACTTATTGAAGCCAAGTCTGACTAAAAAGTGAATCCATTTTATTTACAAATATATTGCCTAATTCAATAACTGCATTTAACGTGGCTTTTTCTAACTACATGACAAAATTAGAATTGATGGCAAAATATGATTATTATTATTATTTCTTATTTCCAGTGAACTTCTTGCACTGCTCCACGGTTATGTTGTGCAGGTTCACTGATTGAACTGGCATCAGACTAGGCAGAGCAGCCGTGCCACGTGCTGGGCGCTGCTCTCTGGAGCTCATAGCGGCCAACACAGAGAACTCTTTGCGCTTTGCGCTTAAGTATTAGACCGGCAGGGGCAAAATCGCCCGGTCAGAGTCCGGACTCTGCTCAGAGCTTTCCTCCTCCTGACCTCTGACCTCTCCTCTGCTCCACTGCAGAGAACGCTCATACACAACTTTCACATGAAGCGCGCGCTCACGCACAACATGAAGCACGCGCTCACGCACAAACATGAAGCACGCGCTCACGCACAACATGAAGCGCGCGCTCACGCACAAACACGAAGCGCGCGCTCACGCACAAACACGAAGCACGCGCTCACGCACAAACATGAAGCGCGTTGGTGCTCACAGTGAGGGACAAACTCATGTATGTTTTGTCAAGTTTTATGTAGAATTGTGCTCCGCTTCACTGCGGTGATGTGCACATTTAAATCTGCAGAAATGTTCTAAATACATCTGAGCCTAAAGGAGAATCAAATATTATGAGGAAAATGTGTTGTGACGTCGCATTTCTATAAATGAACCATAATCAAGTGCAAATGTAACAGGATTAGTGTTGTACAATGTCTTAAAGGTTGTATGGAGGATTTTCAAAAAATATTTGTTGTCAGTCTTGGTCAAAAACAATTGCATAGTTTTGTAGCAGCCTTGTACTTATGCTAAACAAAAAAAGAATTATAAAAATACATAAACTGTGGACGTGATGAGGCCTGTAAAACGTTGACCAATAGATAACGAGGTACCTCGTTATCTACTGGCCTGTTAACCTGTCAAGCAAACCCTCAGTGTTCCTAAGTAACTCATTGGTCCAGTTAACAGTGAAGGGCGTGGCCCTGGGAGGAGAAACACATGTGCATCGTTTGAAAAACAGCAAGCAGCTGTTGGATTTGAAAAATCCTCCATACAACCTTTAACAAATGTGTGATTAACTCAAAGTAACTCACAGTAACTCAGTTACATTTGTGCAACAGTAATATTGTGATACAAATATATTACATTTTTCTCCCTGTAACTAATATATAAAGTATTACAATTTAAGAGTAACTCACCCAACACTGTGCAGGACCTGAGGCTGCCTCACTGCTCAGGGTGAATCTCCTCTCGTCTTAAACTGTCTCTTTCGTCTGCAATAGGCGGAGATTGCTGCTGCACAAGCCTTACCGTTATTACGTCATTACGTCATGACACTTGCTAACCACGCCTCTCCGATCCATGGCACATTGACAAGGCAACAGAAACAAACAAACAAAAAAACACACATTATAAATCCAGATTGCAGGCCAACCTTAAACTGACTTCACTGACCTAAACTGTCTCACGTCAGGTTGAGTTCTAACAGTCATTCTCCAGGTTTTGTGAAAATCACATCTGACAGTCTATCAAATTAGAAACTATCACTTTTCTACCAGCAAACTGCAAGTCCATTAATTCTAAAATGGAATCAATACATTTCATTCATAAAAGGAAGAGAAAGAAATATTGACTTTATTCAAGATCTTTTGAGAATGGCAAAGTCTCTCTAAGCAATTAAAATAGAAATGTGATTAATTGCACGGTCCTACTTAAAATCATATTTTTTTCTCTTTTAAAGTGAAACTGGAGAGAACCTGAGCTCAGCCAATCAGAGCGCTGCATTCTGCTCCTGATCAGAACTAAAACTCTTTATTATTTGATTCAGAGAGAACTCTGTGGACCAGTGGCGGTTTTTGGGGTGGGCGAGGTGGGCAGCCGCCCAGGGCGGCATTTGCCGAGAAAAAAAAATCAAAAGTCCTTCATCAGCGCCGCAGGACGCATGCAAACTAATGTACAGTTAACAGGTCAAGCTATACCAGGAGAAACAGCACTCTCTACTGGCGGCCGCGTCCCTTCACAAACAGTTCTTGGTCATGAGCTGTCATAACACCGCTGATCCTGCAGAGGGCGCCACATGCACAGTCTGTTTGGTTTCACTTTTTTTTCACAGCCGCAGATTCTTCAATATTAAGTTGTTAGCGGCAGACTGCTCCGTCTTCTGCAAACTTTATCCTCTTATCACTTTATTAATGCGATGGATCTGTTTAACAGCCAAAATAAAAGGCTGCTGTCTTTATTTTTAACACAAATCCTCCGCCGTGGAAAGGACGAGCTCTGAATCACTGCAGTGTTGGACAAACATAAACTTTCACGGAGTTTTTGATCAAACAGCGCTGTGTTTCTCCGGGTTAGTTTTGATCGACTGACCTCAGCAAACATGTTTTGTTTTTCTGGTGTAACGGTGCTGCGTATCTGAAGCATTTTGGACAAAACAACTCAGTCTGTGTGGATTATTTTGGCTTTGTTTATCACCCAAGTCCCTCCTCCAGAGCTGCTGCAGCAGGTATGTAACCCGGGGGTCCTGTGGGTTTTAATTTGCGTCATGAGTTAATGCGAATAAATAAACACGAGTTAATGCAAACAAATAAAACGGCGGTTCCAGCATTCAAAATTCGCTTCAGCCGTTATGTGCATAAAACAAAATCCACCTCTAGAGAGCGTATAAACTTTTATGCGCATTAGGGATTCTAAATGTGATATTTGCCGTTTCCACCTCCCAGGACTTATTCGATACTTCTTAATGCACATTAAAAACAAGAGGGTGGAAACGCTAGTCGTCTCTTCAGTCATAGATTTTTCATTTGCATGTGCAATGAGACGGTCAAAACCCTCAGGTACTCAGTTTAAAAAAAAAAACAAGAACAAGAGAAAAAGGATAAATGTATAATGACTTTTGCCCAACTGTCATAATTATTATTTAGCCTGCCTGGCTTGCACACTAATTCTCCATTTTAATATCAAGAAGAAGGTTCAGAAGCTGTAATGCTGCTGAGTTCAATTTGATTATTAAAAATCACATATTACTGACAGATTGTTACCACTTTTTGACAGATGTGGATATACAATAATTGTAAAAATAATTAAAGCCGCAAGCGGCATTCCAACGGCGTCGGGGCGGGCTAGGGGGGTTTGGGGGGCGCCAGAGGAGCTTGTTCGCCCAGGGAGTCATGCAGGCCAGAACCGCCTCTGCTGTGGACACATTTTGCTGCATTTATCAGACTTTTTGGTGGAAAACACAAAGTTTACTTATTTGCAACTAAAAAAGATAGTTACTCTAACTTTAAGGAGAATATTTGTACTTTACTTGAGTTTGACAAAATCTGGTGACTTTTTACTTTTACTTCTTACATCTGTACTTTTTACTCTCTACTTTAGTTACTTTATGAGCCCATAAACTGTTTTTTTTAACCAACTGAAAATGACCGAAAACAATTACGTATTTCTTCCCTGGTTTATGATTTCTATATTGGTTCAAATGTATTTATTTTTGGTGTTTTTCTGGTTAAGCTGCTTTTACTTGATAGACCTCTAGTGACATTTGTAGATGTTTTATAGGACTTCAAGTTTTCCTGTCACACCTCCAGAATTCAATTATTTAGGCTAATGAAATCAATTCCCTGATATTAAACTAATGAAGGTTCTTTTGTCTGTACCTGCGTTCCTTAGGCTATATAGAGGGGTTTTTAATATTATTATGTTGTTGTTTTTAATTGTTTAAATTGTTCTCCGTTGTCATTATAGTTTCTTTTATCTTTTGTAAAAAAAACACAACTAAAACATGAAAAAGCAGCTGCAGATGAGAATAAATATGAACCAACTCCTGCTGAATGTTGAGTTTGTGAACAGAGAAACTCATGTAAACAGATTGTGACTGATTTTTAACAGACCTGTTTTGTGTTTGTCAGAATCATTCATCATTTACATGCTAAAATATATACTGTATGTACTATTATGCACACAAAAAGATTTAAAAATCAGAGATAGAGAGAGTAAGAAAGAGAAAGCAATAAAATATTCACAAACCTCAAACCTGCTTTAAAAATTAAAATAATAAAATAAAATAAGGTTTATCTCAGTGTTTGAGAATCTCTGCTTTAAGTTCACATTATAAATATATTTATTGATGTAACTTTGACCATAAGACACACTTCTTCCAGTCTGAGACCTGTGGCCCTTTCCAAAACCGCCTCCTTCCTTATACGCACTATTCCTCTCTGTGCGCGTTCACGCGAAGGAGCCGACAGGTAAGAGATGTTCAAACAGAGCGAGGAGGGAGGACAAGTGTCTTATCAGCTCCTTCAGAGCGAAGTTTTATTCATGTTTGTTCTGGCTGTTGCAGTGTAAATCCTTATGACTTGTCTAGTTAAATTTAAAAGTATATTTTGACCAAATCAGTGCGTTTTGAGAACTGGGATGAATATTAGTCTGGAGTAGGATATAGTGCTAGTATCATTATTATCATCAAAATGCCTCTTAATATGACTCTATTCTATCTTTATTTGATTTCAAACTTTGATAAATGTGCATAAGCAGTAGGCGTATCTCTTCAGTCTGAGCGAGTGTTCAAAAGCCACAGCCTCTGGCCACAGCTCTTAGCGCTCTAATGAGTCAACCTCCGCTCAGTGGAAGAGCCTCAGTGAGGAGTTAGTTTAGTTTAGTTTAGTTTATTAGTTTATTTATCAGGGACAGTGCACAAAAAACATTATCCTATACAAAAGAGGAGAGATGCTTGTGCCAGGTTTGTAGCTAAGTTGCTAATTTCCACCTGGAGTCCCTGGACAGGTTGTTGTTAAAGATGGCATACATGCTAATAAAATACATATTTATGTACAAAAGTAGTTAAATCATTCTCTCATCCAGCCATGCCTTTCATAAAACTTCATGCACTTCTACAAGACTGTCACACACATCCAGACACTATTTACATTATTTACAAATCCTGATGTTACAGTGATATAAAGACAGTTTAATGTGTACATGTTTGTTTGTCTAAAAGCCACTGCTTGGTCAGGCGTGTAAACATTTTATAATCTGTACATGAGATAATCTCATGTAGTAGAGTGTTCCAGAGGCTTATGGCCTGATAACAAAATAATGACTGACCAAAGGAGGTTCTACATCTTGGAACACTGACTCTCCTGATTGTGTGGCTCGGCAGATTTTTTCAGATGTAAGCACAGTGGGGGGGCAACAACGTTATGAATGATTTTAAACAACATTACAATGTTATTAAATTTAATTAGATTTTCAAAATTTAACATTTTGTATTTAACTCTTTCCCTGCCAATGACGGAAATTTTCGTCACAAGCTTTTTTTTACGTGCGGCGATAGAGCGCTCTCTGGTGCACGTGTTGAATTCATCAGCATTAAATAGCATGATGCAGTTTCATATATTCACCACCAGAAGGCAGTATCGCATTAGCACAAGAGCGCAGCGGAAGTCAGACTCACGTGTTGTTCTGTTTACATTACGGAGCGCTGTTGCCTGTGTTTACGTGATCATCCGCCTCTAAAGGATCGTCTTTCTTTTCAAACGGATTACAGGCAACACATCTTGGACTAAAAACATTGTTGAGTGAGTTTAGAGCAGATATTTGATCTTTAAAATGAAGAAAAGACGATCCTACTGGACTAGGACTCTGAGGAGAACGACATATGCAGCGAGTCTCAAAGAGAAAAACTAAACTTTCTCTTCTGTGAGCGAGCTTAAAGTGTCAGAGTAAGTCAAACTACTGTATTTCTTCATGTTTGGAAGGTTAAATATAATCTATGCCCCATGAAAGCGTCTGAATCTGTAGAATCTGTATCAGAAAGTGCTGCTGCCTCCTCGTTTGTAACACAGCTTTTGTTGGTTTAAAGATGAAAAAGACACAAAGTCCTCATTGTTTTAATCACGTGAAGCTTGTATTTTTATCCTAAAAATGTTATTTAATTGTGGTAGTTCATTTTCTTTCACCAAAAAGTAGTACAGACAAAAACAACACTGACATGAAGTTTGATTTAGAAAAAGGGCGTTGTCTCAGAAGTTTCTTGTCAAACGCTGAAATGTAATGAAAACAACGAATTTCAAATGTCTATAAAAAGAGAACGGAATAATGTAGAATAACATTTATTTTTTTAAATGAAAGTAGACACTTATAGGTCTCATTTGGTGTATAACATGTCATGATTCTAGTTGCACAAGGTTTTTGGTGGAGCTGTGAATATTGCTTAAAATGAGCAAAAAGGCCTGGCAGGGAAGGGGGGTCAAAGTCAGAATAGGGCTGGCAGTGAAAGAGTTAATAAGAATGTGGCAAGTGAGGAGGAACTGGTTTCAGAAAGGGCCTTTCAGTCTCAAAACAGAAGTTCCCTCGTTCTAGTGTTGTAATAATGTTCGACTTACCAACTACAAATTAACATGCACGGGACATATTTGAGTTGGGCAAGGCTTGGGTGAGTGAGGAGGAACGGGTTTCAGAAAGGGCCTTTCAGTCTCAAAACAGACTCATGAAAGTTGTTCCTCGATGACTTCCTGTTCAGGCCAAGACGTTATGTTTTGACTCCTCCTTATGTTTTTTCTCACATGTGCTACTTGCACCACCTCACAGAGATAAACCCGCCCCTTGAGCCCTGGTCGCCCTCGTGCTGTCTCCAGATCTCTACGGGAAGTGTTCATTTTAAACTTCTACACTTTGCCGCTGAGACAAACCCAACGGGGAAGTCCCACTTCCTTGTGTTGTGTCTTTTTACTCTGGTGTCGTTTCTGGTATTTTCGTTTCTGATTGCAGCCAATCACAAGTGCCCTCCTTCTGGTGTTGCTCATGTATATCTGTCAGTCCAGCAGAGAGAAGATCTGTTCATGTTGTGAGACACTGGAGTTGTTCTGCAGATTGTCAGGTGAGTTTAAACTATATTTAACTTTAAAGCTTTGAAACACTTTATAATCTGATGATTTCTCTGGATCTGCTGCTGTTTTCTCTGATCCTCTGCAGCTGTCAAGATTAAAAGACTGGATTATCAGAGGTTTTAAAGTTACTATGGGACATTTTGACACATGAACAGCCTCAGAGCTTCTCTTAAAGTCAGAGTTTGTCAAGACAAACTTTTCTCTCTTATTTTATTTTTTATTTTCAACAAAGAAAAACAATTATGTTAAAATATATTTAATGTGGTGAGTGAGAAAGAGAGAGAGAATAGAATGAGAGAAATTCTAAACGTTTAGACTAAATTAACAAGGTAGTTTCTTAATCATAGCAGCTCAAAATCCTGTGCTCACTGCAGTTTTTCACTTTCTCCTCTGTGTGGCGCTATAACACAGTCTTTGTGAACAGAACAGGTTTTATATTCCCAAAGAGTGAATTTCAAAAAGCTGTTACCGACCCTCTGCCCCCCTTTTTACTATCCCTATCTGTTCATTAATAATGTTCCATTTTTGCACTAATTACATATTGAGGGATTTTCGGTCGATGTCACTTTCTGCCCTACTGCACATATGTTATGCAGAAAGAGCTCCTCTCCATCTGGTTACATGGGGAAACTTCTTTGGATTAAACAACGAAACGGGACGACAGCTAGCTGTTTGGATCAGGTCTGAACCGGTCTGACAGACGTCTGTCCCCTGAAGCTTGAGACAGTGTTTTTCTCACTCACCTGAATGTAACTTCTAAGGGTCGTAGGATCGAATTTCATCCATAAATGTTGAATTAGCAGCAGAACTTTTGTTTTCACAAAGTGACAAACTTTTGTAGTTACTGACAACAGAGCTTTTTACACTTGTTTCCACTGTTTGTGTTGATGTGCTGAGGCTCTTTCTACAGGCGGGGTGCACGCATCGCCAGTGTTGAGAAACAAAAAATCCCTCTATAGGATCGAGTAGGTGAGCGACTCAGCACAAACGAGTTATGTGCAATCCGTTTACAGTAATAATGTTCGACTTACCAACTACAAATTTACATGCACGGGATGTATGTGAGTTGGGCAAGGCTTGGGTGAGTGAAAGGGGGTGTGTGCTTCACACATAATTTAGTGCACACTTCGTGCAATAGGCTTGCCTGACCAGTCCCTACACACTTTGACAGACACTTTACAAACCGTGAGGGTCTGTGATCAGAGCGCCGACACTGGCTCGAGAACACACCTAATAAGAAAACAGACCTGATTTAAACCAAAGTGTGTGAGGTTTGACAGTGATGAGTGTGATGTTTAGTTGATGAAGCCACAGTGATTGTAAAGCTGCTGTCAGAGCTGCTCTGTCTCTCAGTTACTTGTGTGTTTAGACAGTTTTAGTTTGTTCACTAAATCTGCTCTTCTAACTCACTTTGACTCTTGAACTTCCTGACTTCAGACTGTGACTTGTGTGAGCCACAGTTTGATCAGGAGTTTGACCCATGGAAGTATAATTAGAACTGGAAGATGAGCCCAAGATGGCAGCCCGTTGTTTTCAATGGCTTCTGCTCAGTGGCGCATTGATGCCGAAAAAGATTTTTACTTCCGCGCGCTTTCCTGAATGCGGGCTAGCGCCTCCCACTACTGTGATGTCAGAAAAGTGACAGCGTGATGAGTTCTGACCAATCAGCGCGATGGTGGCCTGAGCGGGGGGAGAGCGGCGGAGGAGCGGCGGAGGAGCGGGGGGAGCGGAGAGAGCGCGGGCAGAGCGGTAAGCTAGGCTAAACTCCGTTTAAGCGTTTGGGGCATCGAAAAAAATTGAAAATGTATGTAGTGAAACTAGAGAGAAATATCTTCAAATAGAGACCTTAGTTAAAGCTGTAGGTGCCGTGTCCGCGAAGCAATAGCAGTTTGAAGTGCCGAAAAATGCATTGACCGTCTATGGGGAAATTTTTCTTGGGCCCAACCGCTGCAGTACCGCGGAGCGGCCACATCGCCACTCGCATCAGGAAAGAGGGGGCGGAGCCCAATCCAGATAATATAATACATTCATGGTTTGACTAAAGTCAGTGATTTGCTCTTCTGTGTGTTTGTGCAGCTGATTGTAATGAAAGAACAACAGCGTCCTCCTGTGGACATGTGTGGAACTGCACACAACAGGTGAGTGTGGCTTTAGATTCCTCATTTCCTCTAATCTGGCCTCGTTTAGTGACTTTAGGAATAATGTGTGTTGTTTTCACAGAGATCAGAGCTTCTGGACTCGGAGCAGAAATCAGTCTGAACCTGAAACTCCAAACACAACCAACATGAGACCAGCTCTGAAGAGATCTGAGTCGATGAGGAACATCCAACCTTCACCTCAGACTCTGCAGAAGAGTAAATATTCAAATGTGTCTCTGAGCTGTGTTTGTGGAAGGGCATCTGATGTAAGTCTTGTGTTGCAGGAGAGTGAGAGAGTCACATCTTCAGACCAAACAAACGGATCAGGATCAGACTCACAGACGTCCTCAGACTTCTCTGGTTTAGACACAGACAGGTCTGATTTGGGGGAAAGTCTCTTGTTAAAGTGAAGCTAAACTCAAAAACAACTTTCTTTGACTGTTAAACTGTGTATATAGTGTTTAGTTGCATTGCCAGCTGTTCTGAGTAATTTTTAGACGTCTTTAGTGCAAACTAAACAAATAGTTTAAGTCAAAATAGTCTCTCGTGTTAGTTCTATGTGACGTCAGTGTGTGTTGTCTTCTCAAAACTACACACACCTGCTGTCAGACTAGTCACACTGATGCTCACTCTAAGACCAGCCTTTGGCCTTTGCCCAAAGCTTTTCAGTGAGATTATTGTGTTTGAAATGTGTTTGTGGAGGAGTTTAGAGTGAAGAACATTAAACTGGTTGAACATTAAACTATGAAAGAGTGAAGGGAAAAGCATTGTTTAAGGAAAGATTGTGGACTGGTGTGGAGAGGAAACTGTAGGAAACAGAACGTTCTTATGAGCAGAGTTAGAATTATAAATGATGGATTACATTTGATCTGCAAACACCAGACTGGACGGTGTGATTATTGTCAAAGTAGAGAAAACACTGAGCCTGTTATGTTCCATTGTAGCAGATCTAATAATGAGAGGAGACGTGTGTTAGAACAACTGAAGACACTGGGACAAGTAAATGGAACGTTGGATCATTGGGTTTGTTGTAAATGAAGCAGGACAAAAGCGTGTGTAACGTTGTAGAAAGCACTGGACTGACTCACAGAATATAAACCACGCTGTAGTTTTGTCAAGTTCCAGAAGTCGACGTTAATGCAACATAAAGGACACAAACTGCCCTAAAGACCCAAAGAAGAAGAAGTTTAGGGGCTGAGCTTCACTTTAAAGTCCAGTTTCGAAGATCAAGAGTTTCCTCTATGATCATTTTCTGAGTTTAGATTAAAGATTCATAGAGTCGAAAGTCTTATTGAAAATTCCATGACTTTGAACTTCTACTATGTCCGTTGTTAAAGTATTTTCCTCTTTTAAGACATTTTCTGGTGAATTAAGTGTATTTTAGCACAACTAGCTCCAGTCCAGTCACAACCAAGTAAAGGGAGGTTGTTGGTGAAGAAAAGTAAAAAGAAAGTTCTGTAGATGTTAAAACACACCAGCAGCCCTAGCATCACGTTAGCTTAGCGTTTAGCTCACAGCCACTGTTAGCATCACGTTAGAGTTTAGCTCACAGCCACTGTTAGCATCACGTTAGCGTTTAGCTCACAGCCACTGTTAGCATCACGTTAGCGTTTAGCTCACAGCCACTTGTGACAGGCAGATCGGCCCCCGGAAGAGAACCGACCCCCTGCGTCAATTTGCGCATGCGCCAGAATAGCCGCTTCAAATGCAGTGCTGAAGCAGTCGTCATTCCAGCGTCAGCGTGATTTTTCATAATATTTCGACGAATATTGTGATTTTATATTGATATTTGTGTGTTTTTATGGCAAATTTAAGCTAACATTTTAGCCGTTAGTTAGCTGATGCGCTAAAGGGAGAGTGAAACGGCGTGGCCACAATATTAAAGGCTGTGTATGAGATTCTCTCACTGTTAAACCATAAAGCGACAAGTACATGAAATATACAGAAACAAGACAAGTTCTTTGCTGTCTATCATTTTATTAGTCATTTAAGTTAATATTTAGATGAAATGGGTTAAACATAGCCTAATTATTTAATTATAAAATAATTATAAAATACATAAAACATTTATGACTCAGTATGGTAATATTCTATGCTAATATTTTTTTCTAGCTTTTATTGAATCTATTTGTCCTTTATTTACAAATGTATTGATTGTTTTTGTTAAAGTTTTTCATTGTTCTTCATTGTCTATATTTTTCAGTTTATTGATAGTTTATTATTATTATTATTATTATTATTATTATTATTATTATTATTTATTTATTTATTTATTTATGTATTTATTTATTTGGCAACAGTTATTGTTATTATTATTATTATTTTATATTTTCTATTCATTATTTACCTTCTTTTTTGTCATTTAGTTAAAATGTATAAATAGGTGAAGGTGAGCAGGCATTTTGGGGCACTTTTTTTTTATCTTTATTTTTTTTCATCAGCTTTGGAAAGGCTCCTGTAACGTGTGCTTGCCCTGCCTGTGCCTAATAAATGGCCAAAAATGCATTTTCATGATTTGGACATCTGTTTATTGACTTCAGCTGCTGCGTAAAGCCACAGGAGCGCCTCTGTGGCCCTTTGCGTTATTTGGTTTAAGATTGGCTTTGAGGTCAAATCGCATATCTTTCTGTTAACTGCGAGGTAGGCCTATGTGTTTAGGCTTATAGGCCTATTTATTTAATTTGTATTATTGTGTTAGTCAAAGGAACGGCCTACAATCTGCTATTAATGGCATTTAGGTTTACAAAGAAATCAACGGGGAAATGCCCTGTTTAAATCTGTCTAAGGCAGAGCAATTTGTGAAATAGGTTAAACTGAATACGTCAAGTCAATCAATCCTGATCATCAGAAAGAGTGAATTTTTATGTATTATGATGGAAAGAGTGTCTTGCGCGTAGCTTTCAGTCGGGCTTAAGTGGCAGGTCGTGCTCTCCTCTATGCACGCTGTCCATCGGGGTTATCAGACGTCTCACCTGCGGAGAGGATCTATAGGTTTGAAGCTATGCTTTCTTTCATCAAAATATAATGGTTCAGACACACAGCCGATGTTTCTTTGAGAAGCAAGCAGAGCCCCATACTCTCTGCTGTGGAAAGGATCGACGGCGCATTATGGACCTCGCTCCAACAACTGCTTGCGCGCACAGCACACGCGCCTCTCGGACAATGGACACTTTAAAGAATATACTTTTTCTATAAGCTGTTGGACACGCTCTGATATTTGGCGCAACTAAGTCAACAACGCACATGGAGCTGCGGTGAGGAGAGCCTGCGCGTGCATCATGAGGTACTGGGAAAGTTATAACTTAATATAGCCTATTTAAAGCCAAATGTCTACATAAATCAAATCGAATTGGATCGACAAACATAAGGTGCAAACGATCTAATGCAGTCGCTCAATTTAGGCCTTAATAATGCTGCATGTGGCGGTGGTATCTGTCCTCCTCGAAAAGGTGCTTTTTAGTTAGATAAAGTTAAAATATACACACACCCACAAGCAAACAGATAAATAATTGCTAACTATCATGTAAAAGAATAAATAGCCTTTCGAAAAATAGGCATATAGCCTTTAATTGATTTTAGTATTTATTTAGACTATTAAAGCTCCATTAATTAACCAAAGCTTAAATTATTTAGCTTATGAATTGCCTATTTTTAAATACCCAATAGGCCTGGCTATAGTTACACTGAAATAGCCTATAGCCTAAATGTATTTAGGCCTACACTAGCAGTAAGCAGCCTATTCCAAAAGACTTGCACAATAATATGCCACAATTTAAATAGAATAAATCAAGTATAAAATATAAAATGTTATAGACTATAATACACGTTATCTACCTTAAGTATTACTGAAAAATTATAGACAACAAAGAAATTGTCTTTTTTCTGTTTAATGCATCTCGCCGTGCCGCGCCGTTCCACTCTCCCTTGAACGCATCAGCTAGCTTCGGCTCAACCGTTAGCTTAAATTCGTCATAAAAACACACAACTATCAATATAAATTTACATTGTCCGTTGTAATATTATTAATATTTACACAAAGGCTGAATTGCGGACTTAATCAGCATTACATTTTAAAGCGGCTATTCTGGCGCATGCGCAAATTGACGCAGGGGGTCGGTTCTCTTCCGGGGGCCGATCTGCCTGTCACACCACTGTTAGCATCACGTTAGCGTTTAGCTCACAGCCACTGTTAGCATCACGTTAGCGTTTAGCTCACAGCCACTGTTAGCATTGTTGGATTTATTTTCTAAATACAGTATATATAAATATCTTTGTTTCTATCTTTGACACAATATATTTCTTTAAGTCCACAGTTATAGTTGTTGAGCAGTGAGTGACAAAACTGTTCTGAGGCACTGTCCATGTCAAGTTTTCTCTGTTTTTATAAATAATGTGGCTGTTTCCTTCATTAATTTAATTTAATTGACCTTTATTTAACCAGGGAAGTCCCACTGAGATTCAGAAGCTCTTTTCCAGGGCAGCCCTGGGGGAAGGGTCAGGGGAGGCATTAATGGACATGTTTTTAGTTGTAGGAGGAAACCGGAGTACCCGGAGGAAACCTACGCAGACACGGGGAGAACATGCAAACTCCACATAGAAAGGCCCCGGGCGGCCCGGGAGTTGAACCCAGAACCTTCTTTCTATGAGGCCACAACGCTGTTACACAAGTGTGATTCTTCACGGCTTTGAACAGAAATCACGTCACATTTTGAGCTTGTCGTTGCTGCGGGTCAGCGCACAGCAGCTCTCGAGTCAAACACGACGGCCAGCACACCGCTTTACTCATCTGCCTGTCCCGGGCGGCAGAGCAGAGACGCCTCGCAAAAAGCAACGCGTGCACCGCTCTGTGTCAAACCTGCGCTCGGTCTCAGCGCGCACACAAACCAGGAGAAACTTCCGAAAGTGGCAGTGCTGGCACAGAGGGAAGGCTGAATGAACGCGGACAGTGTCACTAGAAACAGCTGTCAATCATTTGCTCGAGCTGCAGTGAGAGCGCGGCTGTTACGGTGCACTTACGATGCGTAAATGAACGAATGGTATGCGGTGACCATTGCACTGCGAGTCAAGCGTAATCCCTCTGCGTGCCATAGTTTGCCGACCCCTGGTTTACAGAATACAGTTACTTTATAAAATATCTGACGAGTATTTCAACACACAATGTAGAGTTTTAACTTTTTAGAAATAGTGACAAAAACAGCTCTAATAATGAAGTATGTGCACTATTTAAATTTTTTAATGATGTTATCTGAAACAGTGGAAAAACAAATGTCATGAACCTATAAATAATGTAAATCAGCGTGAAAATCTTCAGATAATAGAATACATGACAAAATACATCTAACACAGGCATTCAGTATTCTGTTAATGAATACATTTCCATATTCTTCCCAGCACTGATGTCCAGACCTTGTAATTTTATACAAGATAAAAATAAATAAAATGAATGATTCTATAAACATACTTTTATAGTTTTACAGAAGAAATTACAATTTCAACAAAGCAATACAGCTCTAAAAGTGTCAATAATTACAAAAACAGAAAACCAGCTTTGTGAAAACTCCTCAAGTTGTTTGAATATATTTGGTTTTTTACTTATGTATTTTGAAGTTCATAGTTACTGAATTCTATTTGTAGCCGTTTTTCTACTCGTTTCTTATCTGGACCAGAACCTGACGTGAAAAGGTTTCTTGTAGGCCAATCTTACCTGACTATCTGGATAGAATCTGATCTGAATCTGTCTGAACCCGGAAGTAGCAGAGTTTTTATTAAATCCAGTCGAGAAAAAAGCATAAACATCTTTTACATCTAAAAATGCATACGTCTTCTCTCTTCGCACGTTTTTAAAGTCAAAGTAATCGAATAAATTAGCTTAAATTAGCCGTAGTATCTCCGTCGGTAAACATGGCGGAATGGTGAGCTGTGATTGGTTTGCTGCCGCGATGCGATCGGTCTAGCTCAGCGTGTCCGTCTTTAACCGTGCAGATTGTATAGTTTTTGTGAAAATAATTGAAATCTAGGGCTGGTGAATGTAAGAGTCCTCAATCCCTTTAAATGATCAAACGTTTTAAACTATTTTCATAGCTGACAATTTGACGAACATGAGGAACCCTGATGCAGAGTGTCATGTCCAGAATCAAGGTCAGAGCTGAAACGGTAAACAAACTCATGTCTAAAGAAATCCCGCCCCCCTCCCTCCCCAGAGGACAGCTCCCCAGAGGACAACTCCCCAGAGGACAGCTCCCCAGAGGACAGCTCCCCAGAGGACAACTCCCCAGAGGACAGCTCCCCAGAGGACAGCTCCCAGAGGACAGCTCCCCAGAGGACAACTCCCCAGAGAACAGCTCCCCAGAGGACAGCTCCCCAGAGGACAACTCCCGAGAGGACAGCTTCCCAGAGGACAGCTCCCCAGAGGACAACTCCCGAGAGGACAGCTTCCCAGAGGACAGCTCCCCAGAGGACAGCTCCCCAGAGGACAACTCCCGAGAGGACAACTCCCCAGAGGACAGCTCCCCAGAGGACAACTCCCCAGAGGACAGCTCCCCAGAGGACAGCTCCCCAGAGGACAACTCCCGAGAGGACAGCTTCCCAGAGGACAGCTCCCCAGAGGACAGCTCCCCAGAGGACAACTCCCGAGAGGACAACTCCCCAGAGGACAGCTCCCCAGAGGACAGCTTCCCAGAAATTGGAGGGATATTGACCGTTGTTGTCTGTACTGATTCTGGTGCATTTTAAAAGCTCCGTGTGCTGTAGTGGGCTGCCCCTAGAGGCCAAAGCAGCGTGCTCTAGACCCTTATTTTCATTTCCCAGCCATTCATAGTAATAGAATAGTTTGTTTTAGTACTGTCTGATTCACAGTCTAGAACTATTAGCAGAAATACAGTAAGACTATTTTCCAAACTTTTCATTAAAAAATGCACTGTAAAACAACGTTTTCACGAATTTCACAATAAAACCACAGCTTAACAGCGCTTTTTGGCCTTTTCATAAATAAAAGCACTGCAAAACAACATTTTTGAACTTTTCACAATAGATGACTTGCAACTGCCGCCAAAAAGGGTGCCGTTTGGGTGAAAACAAAGCCCCACGTACATTAAAATGAATGGGAGATTATCGATTGTAAACTTCAGATACACGTCTAAAAACTACATTTAGTGTTTTGTATCATGTAGTAAAAGACAAACGGAAGGCAAAGGATCAGCAGTTTGACTTTAGACGCTTCACAGACAGAACGGTAAACGTTTTAAATGGACCCAATAGACCCAATGCTAATCATAAGTGCCTGTATCAGACGTGTGTATTTTCGTATTAAAACACCCGTGGATGCTCAGATTTTATGAGAAATGAGCTGACAATCAAAATATAAATAAATAATATATATTAATCCACAAAATGATTTGTCTTTTTTGTGCTATGCTAGCTTGATCTCAAGAAACATACTTTTAACTGTAGCTAAGATTGTGCTTGTTTGTTTTATTCATGTCTCTAATTTATTGTGTTGGATTTTGTTAAGTTAAATTAAATGTCTGATGTCTTGTCTTTTTACTGCAATGTGCATTTGTGGTCAACACATTAAGTATAAAACTAGTGTACACACCCGTGGGCTCAAGCTACAGTTAGCAAGTTACTTACAATAATGGACATTATTATAATTCAATATCAAACACACAGAGTCTGGTCAAATATTTACATCATTTATTTGTTATAAAATGACTAAACTAATCAGAATAAATGAGTTGCTTCTAAAGACGGCCAGTGTGTGGAGCCGTTTAGCCGAGGCAGAGAAGCTAGCTCTAATCAGCAGACGTATTTTAATAAAACACTTTCTTTTTCGACTGTTGGCTTTAGTCTCACACATCCTTACAAACATACGGCTGTTTTTCTATGGCTCCAGTGGCTAGTTTTCCATTTATTTGGCCAAAAAGGAGAGAAAAGCTGAATATTTGTATCTACCGCCATTGACTTAAATGGAATGTTTAAACCGAAAGTGGGCGGGTACTTTTGTGGAGCAGCAAAAATGCCCGTATGTTGCAAGTCATCTATAAAAATACTGTAAAACAACATTTTCAGGATTTTCACAATAAAACCACAGCTAAGCAGCATTTTGGGACTTTTCACAATAAAAGCACTGTAAAACAAAACACACACAAACTTTATTGCATCACATTTTGTTTATATATTTGTAGGGAAGTCCAGAGCTGCCAGTTTTTCAGCTTTTCTCGTTATAACGACCTTATATTTACGTTCAAACGACAATATTCTCGTTATTACGACTTTTTTTACGTTCAAACGAGAATATAATGTCGTTATAACGACTTTTTATTTACGTTAAAACGAAAATATATTCTCGTTAAAATGACTTTTTATTTACATTAAAACGACAATATATTCTCATTAAAACGACTTTTATTGACAAATAGACAGCCCTTCCCATGATGCTCCAGAGCCCTACTACGAACGTCGCTGAACCTAGCCTGGATAAGTTTCTCTTATCCGGGTTGACTAACCCAGGTACGAGGCCAATCACATAGAAGTTACGCTACACAGTTCATTTAAATGTCCTGCATGGATATAACAGACTAAAGCACAAATATACAGACAAACATTTAATAGATCGACCGCTTAGTCTGTTGGTTTAGACAAGTGTCTTTTGTCTGAGTCAAAGTGATGCGTAAAGATCCACAGCCAAATGTGTAAAAGTGCATTTAATCATCACACAGATTAAACAGGATTCTTCCAGTGTTACTGCTACATATAAGATCTCATGGCTCCTCTTTATAAATGCGTGCACATCGCTTTGATATAAAATACGCCGTGACTTTCGTATTTCCTCATTTCTCCGCTGCCCTTTCTCATCTCTCTCTCTCTCTCCCTTGTCTCTTGTAGCAAACGCCTAAATTATCGATCATCTGTGATTGGCCAGCGCCTCGTCTTTTTAACTTATTCAGAACCCCTAATCCCCCTCCCTGAAACCCCGCCCCCTCCTCAACACCACATGTATCATTTCATTTATGTCACTTTTTCGCCAGCACAGGCTGCTTTCAATCCTCATACACATACATCCCTCCATCCCCTCTCTGATCTTTTTTGAGTTTTGTTGTCTCTTTTGTTCCAGCCAGCTTCTTTCAGCTTCATGATTCCACTTTAGGCCTTCTGCTACGTTCACTTATGCTATTCTAGTTTGCACTAGTCGTTGTAAGTTACATAGGCTATTTACTCTGAAGCCATTATATCCCTTATGCTATTTAAGCTTTTCTTCTCATTTCACTGATGCTCCTCTAATCTCGCTTACCCTTCACATGCTGTCCGGTAATATCATCTACTAGGCCTACCTTCTCACGTTCATAGAAACTTCAACCGTGGTTGCATCACATCAGCTCCCGTGGTCACTTTCATTCAAGTCATGCCGCGCACAGAGCTTCAGTCCTGACTTTCGCTAGTCCATTTTCATTCTAGATTGTGCTAGCTCAATCTTTATTCTGTGTGTAGCAGCATAGCCTGCAGGCAGGCTCTGCCATTAATACCATCTGGATTCCTGGAATGGAAGCAGGTGCAAGAGTCAGTTATAAATTAACTGTTTGGTTTTGACCAATGAAGGTGTATAGTTTTATTTTCTAACATTGTTGTTTGCTAATTAACAATCTTGAGAAGTCCTCAGAGACAACCGTTATTGTGATTTTTGGCCATACAAAAATAAAATGATTTGTTAAGAAAAAATGCTTCTAAAAGTGTAATTTCTCTACAGTTTGAAAGGCAGAGATTTTCTATCAACACGGCCACAAAAATAGAGATTGGTAATTGCTTATTTTATTTTATTTTGGGGTGCACGGTAGCAGAGTGGTTAGAGCTCTGGCTTCCCAATAAGGAGGTCGTGGGTTCGACTCCCGGGTCGGACCATATCAACATCTCACGATCTCTCTGGGTGGAGTTTGCATGTTCTCTCCGTGTCACCGTGGGTTTTCTCCGGGTACTCCGGTTTCCTGCCACCTCCAAAAACATGTATGTTTAGGTTAATTGAGCATCACTGTAAATTTCCCTTAGTGAGTGAATGAGTGAATGAGAGAGTGAATGGTTGTCTGTCTAACCCCGTGACAAGTTGGCCACTGTCCAGGGTGTTCCCCGCCTAAGGCCCAAAGTCACTGGGATAGGCTCCAGTCACCCGCGACCCCTAACGGGATTAAGCGGTAGAAAATGAATGAATGAATGAAATATTTTATTTTGGTCAATACCAGTATCTGTTATTTAACCTCTTGATATTTGCAGATAACTGTAATTTTATATCAATAACAAGACTCACAAAACCACACATTTAGTTTTAGCTATAGCTAAAAATAAAGACCAAGTGAATTTATCCAGCCAAATGTTTTTTTTTTCTTCTTCTAAAAACCTAAGATATAACCATCTTTAGTACTATAGAAAACATATTCCTGTTTCTAAATTTCACAACTATTATCCTTTTGTTTTTGTGATTATATTATGGTTTGAATAATTACGATTATTATTTTAAAACCTGATTAATCTTGACCAGCCTAGTCTCCTCTTCTTTAAATCAGAGCTTTCTCTTCATCCGTAGGCTTTTCTACATACTGCTGGAGGCTGGTGTATTTCTTTAGTTCCTTTTTGAATGTGTACAGAGTGGAGACCTCTTCCCAGGCGTCTTTAGCTTCGCTCTTGTCAGGGTTTTTGTTCTCGAAGAAGCATTTAACGTTTTTGCCGGCGAGCTCGGTGGCATACTGGTCGGCGAACTTGGCGTAGCGCTCTTGCTCTCTCTGCACGTAGAGTTTCCAGAAGCTCAGCTGCAGGTAGCTGACTTTGGAGTAACAGTGTTAGAAGCAGACGCAAATCAGACCCACAACGGTCGATAGGACGATGACGCACCAGCCCAGGATCTGCACAGACGAGACAGACAAGACGAACAGAATACTGTTTCTAAAGCTCATGATAGGAAGGTTAAGGTTGTTTTAGTTTGGGCAATGTACAATTACATTAAGCACAATGAAAGAGATGCTTGTGCACATTCTTCAGCTATTTCACCCTGTAGCTGGGGAGAGAAGGGGGAGGCTTGAGGTGAGAGAGCAGACGTAAGGGGAGAGGAGGAGAGGGAGAAAAAGACGTGCGAAGAGAAGCATGAGGGGAGAGGAGAGGAAAGAGGAGAGGTGAGGGGGAGGAGAGGTGTGAGGGGAGAAGAGAGCTGTGAGGGGAGAGGAGGAGAAGGGAGAGAAAAACAAGAGAGGAGAAGCATGAGGGGAGAGGAGAGGTGTGAGGTGAGAGAGGAGACGTAAGGGAGAGGAGGAGAGGGAGGTGTGAGGGAGAGGAGAGATGTGAGGGGAGGTTTGAGGGGAAAGGAGGAGAAGGATGGTGTGAGGGGAGAGAAGAGACGTGAGGGGAGTTGAGAGGTGTGAGAGAGAGGTGTGAGGAGAGAAGAGAGGTGAGGGGAGAGGTGTGAGGGGAGAGGTGTGAGGAGAGAGGGAGAGGAGAGGAGGGGAGAGGTGTGAGGAGAGAGGAGGTGTGAGGAGAGAGGAGAGGTGTGAGGAGAGAGGAGAGTGAGAGGTGTGAGGAGAGAGGAGAGGTGTGAGGAGTGAGAGGAGAGGTGTGAGGGGAGAGGAGAGTGTGAGGAGAGAGGAGAGTGTGAGGATGAGGTAAGAGGGGTGTGAGGGAGAGGTTGAGAGGAGAGGAGAGGGGTCAGGGGAGAGAAGAGGTGAGGGGTGAGAGAAGCGTGAGGAGGGGTGAGGGAGAGGAGAGGTGTGAGGGGAGAAAAGAGGTGAGGGGTGAGGAGAAGGGTGAGGAGGGTGAGGGTGAGGAGAAGCGTGAGGAGGGGTGAGGGGAGAGGAGAGGTGTGAGGGGAGAGAAGAGGTGAGGGGTGAGGAGAAGGGTGAGGAGGGGTGAGGGTGAGGAGAAGCGTAAGGAGGGGTGAGGGGAGAGGAGAGGTGTGAGGGGAGAGACGTGAGGGTTAGGAGAGAGGAGTGATGATGTATTTGAATCGGAAGCAGTGACACGTGTGGAGACAAATCAGAGTGTTCTATGACCTGAGGCTCTGGCTGCTGAAACCACAAGTTCCTATTCTAGTCAATGATGATTCACTTTACAGCTGGCTCAAAACAACGCTTCCACTTCAAACACTCATTTACAATCCCATGTCAGTGCTGAATGAGAGGGAGTTTTCTTCACCAGGTTATTTTTAAGCCTATTTGATTTTAAAGTTCAACCTGTATGTAATGAGAGATCACTCTACATGCTAAACGTAGCTAGCACTAAATGTAGTTATGCTGTCACCTTGCCTTGGTCATTTTAACATAACTTGAAGAAAGTTTTCACATGATCTTACCAAGAATGCATTGCTAATGTTTGGTCCCAAGTGGTGCAGTTAGCCAAGCAGTTAGCTTAGCATTAGCATGGGACTTGCCCAAGTGAGAATAGTTAAATGAATGACATGCGTGAAAGTTGCTGCAATATTATTTTGAAGCTATAATATTAGATAAATTAGTCTGGTTTGCCATATGTTGTACTCCTGTCACTGCATTTAAAAGGTCAAACGTTGTTTTGATGTTAGTGCTCAAAATTTCAAACACCATCATAGGACGCTTAGAATTTACTTTGTGGCCCTCGTAGGGGTCCTAACCCCCCCAAGTTGAGAACCACTACTATGTGGAAAGTGCAAGTGAGGGCCACCTGCTCTGCAGCCATTTAAATATGATGGTAAGTGGAGGCTTGAATGATTAAAGGGGGAGGAGCGCCCATTTGTGACGTTTTTGTATATACAGTAGGTCAGTGGCTGACAGAAGCGGTGAAGATGTTGAACCAGTGCATTGTGGTATAGTAGTAGTAGTAGTATATATTGAAGTATAGTGGTGCCATCTATGCCTCATCACTTGTTTTCATGTTCTAATACATGTCAAAAATGAAAGGAAAGACTCTCATAAGTATTTTCAAAAGACAAAGCAAAGGCATTATACTGTATGTGTCCTTAAAAGTCTGATTCATTCCTGTGCTGCCCTATTTCCCTCCCACCACTAGATGCCCCTCCCTGCACTCACTCACCTGAGACTGAGCCCGAAACATCAACAGCAGGTCCATCCTCTCCTCCGGCGTCAGATTGAACCTGTCACATGGAACGTTCGCCAGCTCCTGTCTGCATTTCACCGTCCTATTCACGCAAAGCAAGCAGGTCCACCACTATGCTGCCCGCTCACCGCGCACTCGTAAAACGTCGCGTGACTCGCGTTCAGCAGCGCCACGGACAGCCACATGATCGGAGCCACGCACGAGCTGAAAACAATACCCAGGAAAACTCTAACGCACTTGCAGTGGGACCACTCTGGCCACTTCCAATCCTTGTTCCTGCAGCATCCGGTGAACAATCTCCACAACCTGATGTTCATTAACAAACTCAGGACAAAAAGAACTGCAGCAGGAGCGAGCAGAAACAACATCCCGTATAAAAAATTCTGTTCCTGGTTGCAGGGACATTCGAAAGCTACCATGGAGAACAGCCTTTCTCCTCCGATGGTCAGGAGTGCCATGAAGCCATATCCGATGGTAGTTGTTTGTTTGGTGAAATGGCCCACGACAGTGTGCAAAGTTTCCACGAGATGCAACTTCATTTTCTTCTCGCACTTTGAGCACAGCCAGAGGAGAAAGCACAGGAGAGAAGAAGAAAAGAGACTGAGAGCAAAGCAAAATAAAGGCCTGGCTTCCCCCCAGTAAGGTCATGCCGCCTACTTTGCTCTGCCTCTCAATGACATTCAAGAAACATGCAAGAACATGCATGAGCTTGCATTGGTATACCAGCATGATTCAGTCATAAAATGCAATCTGAGCTTCATCTGTGTGTCAAATCTATTCTTTTTTGGCTCTACTTCAAGTTTTTCACGTGTGTTCTACCCAACCAAACTGCAGTCATTGCTCAAAGCTCATGACCATAGGTGAATTGAGGGTCGTGACGCAGTTTGACCAGTAAATCAAGAGTTTTGCATTTAACTTCACTTTTTATTCAAAACAAACATTTTAAAACAGGCCAATACCTTGCCCGGAAAGTCCAGAATGATATATCTGTATTTTTACACAGAGAAATATCAGTCTGGTCGCCCTCCCCTCCAAGGGCGTTTCCCTCGAAATCCAGATCGTACCGTGCAATGAAAATCGTTTATTTCAGTCACATGGTTTTTGCTAACAACGTCCCTGCTGTGCGCAGCGCGCATGGATCTAGGCAGCGCGGCGGAAGGTTGGATAAACAACATGGCGCACCGGAAAACCGAGTTTGTTCCATTCATCGGTAAATGCCGTTTTAAATTACCAAACAGACAGTTGTCGTGTTCAAGATGGTCAAGGCAGATGACAGCGCGAGAGAAATCCCAACAGCTTACAGCACTAGAAGCCTTTATGCTCTTCTCTGATTGGTTCCCTCCGCTGTCTGTTAGGTGAGCTTTGCTCCGCCCTAAATCCAGTTGACTCAGGGGCGACAAGACTCCTCCGCTGGTACAGCGGTGAGGCTGGATTCTCCAGGCAAGCCAATACCACCAGTCAACTATGTCAGAAGCTCTACTCACACAGTCCAATAACAGAACATCGCTCGAGTTATAAGATCAGGGTCGTTGAAGTCTCCCAGTAGAACAATGAAGTCCCTAGTTGGTGCACTGTCCAGTTCTCCTCCCAGTGACTCCAAGAAGCCATCAATGTTCTGTTTGTTCACTCATCTAACACACTCTATTTAAACTATAGCTACCAAAATATGTTTGCTTTTATTGAGTGTTTGTTTGTATTGTATATATGTGGTTATACAATACGAGTACTCCATAATCATGATCTCACACACGGAGTACCCCCATGTCATGTGTTTTTAGGGGTATTTTATCTTTACCTTTATATTTTATTGTTTTAAT
Organism: Mugilogobius chulae; assembly: GCA_038363315.1. Lineage (NCBI taxonomy): Eukaryota > Metazoa > Chordata > Actinopteri > Gobiiformes > Gobiidae > Mugilogobius > Mugilogobius chulae. The sequence continues at coordinate 4,706,153 of CM076413.1, read as the reverse complement.
GTATTTCATATCAAACCGTTGCCTCTTAACATGTAAAATGTTCTGCAAATAATGTTTTTCACATTACAATAATTACAACTCTACCTTTCTTTTAAATCTGCACTCATCCCAAGTAGGGTTAGGGTAACCCTCATCCCAAGTAAGGCAAATGGTCGCGTACCCCTTGGGGTCCACGTACCCCTGGTTGAGAAACACTGTTGTATATCATCATGGTTTCAAGCTAACCTATCAGCTCTAAAGCCTCTTAGATCCTTGCACAATCAGGCCCTGAGATTTCTGATGACAAGCCAAGGCATTACCAAGGCTATTCTGGAAAAATTCAAAATACTAAGCTTCAACTGATCTGTGTCTAGAGGTAATATTTCTAAAAAAAAAAAAAAAAACTCTGCCTTCCTCAATCAGCCTTTTCTTATAAAGTCTTCAAGGAATGGACTGGACTGTCAGACAATCTCAAGAATATGACTGATTTCTGCAGTTTTTCACAGGTCGTCAAAAAATGGATTCTTGAGTTCCAAACTTGCTCACACTAACGATACCAGACTAGACAGACATAATCCTCGTAGGTAACATCTGACAGCTATTGTTTTATACTTTAAACACTATTGTACTTTTTCTGTTGTTGCAGATTGGAATTCTGGACCAAAATTGTTTCAGTTCAGCCTTTTTCTTGGAATGTCTGGTGTAAGTGGTAACATCAGCTTCTGCCTCATCATTGATCTATTCTCCTTGCAGCATCAGTTACTCCGGTACGTGTCACTACATGATAAGTCACTTTTATTAAAGCCGTAATTCCAACTTTCACAAAATTAATACTCTTTTAATTTCACACAGTTAGAGCAGAAACAGAGGAGAAAAAGATGGAGAGAAGGGCAGAGTGAGAGAGAAGCAAAGTAAAATAAGACAGGATTCACTAAGCTCTGCCCCCAAACAGAAACGCACAAAAATGTAATGCTGAGTTTGAACTTGTCGGCTGTGTTTATCCATTTGGGTCTTTTGAGGTCAGGCCAAAGCACCTTAACTGAACTAAGATCAGGACTGTGGCTTGGCTGCTCCAGAGGATGTATTTTCTTTATCCAAAGCCATTCTGTTGTTGAGTTGCTTCTGTGTTTTGGGTCGTTGTCCTGTTGCTTCATTCGTCCTCTGCTGAGTTTCAGTTTGTAGACTGCTAATCTTAAATTCAACAATAATACTTGAAAGACTGCTTGAAAGACATTTTGAAGTTGGTTTTCTGTGCTTTTTATCTTAAACAGGAATTCAAACACAAGAAAAATGCAACACTGACTTTGAACTTGTCTGTTGTTTACCAGTATTACATGTTGGACATGCAGCAGGTTCATCTACACTTGTAGACATGGGGGTCTGGGGTCATTCTTAGGAAATTTTGAAATCAAATCATGTACTTTCAGGTATTTGAGGCAGTTTTGAATGATTAAGTTGTATTTTCAGCAGCTTCACAGCCAGTAAACGTAAAACTATTGTTTATTGCGTTCATCGTCGAAGCATTGAAGCGAATTTTGACCTAAATCCCTCTAAGTCGTTACGAATTTGCAGTGAACACTTTAAACAAGGTAAGTCAATGCTAATGAGAAAAAAAATAGATGACATTTAAAAAAATAAATGCAATGACTATCTGAAACAGCTGCATTATGCGTGGCTTACACTAGCCTCACAGCTAAGTGACTGAAAACCAACCTCTTGTAGCTTTTAAATCTGTTCCAGTGTGAGACAAAACCCTGTTTACCACAGAATGGTGCAAATCATAAAGAGTAAAGTCAGGCAAACTTGTACATTTTATTAAAATGGCAAACATGGCAAAAAAAAAAAAAAAGCAGGAGGAAGAGGGTCTGGACCAGCTAGCATTCATTAGCTTTTCCAAATACCTTGTTTTGTGTGCGTCTAAAAGACGTCCTACTTCCACAGACAAATGGACTGAACATGCGCTAGAAGCATACAGTATGTGAGAATTTGTCAGTTTTGCGCTCCCTGTAATGCTGCATACATGCACTTCTGCCTCCATCATTGCGCAGCCATGTGATCATGTGACGTAGGTGTAAAGGGACAATAGACCCATTTACTGTTAGTAAACAAAGATGGCTGCGCGCACTAACTGGTGCCTGAGTGGTGCCCAGTCTCAGGCTTTTCAAAGTACGCAGGTGCATTTTCATTAAAAAATCTCTTTAAACTCAATTTAACAAACGACAAGCGACTCCAGATCCATGTACAGTTATCTACTGAATGTTAGCATGACGTTAGTAAGTGTCTCGATATTCAGCGACCTGATATTTACTTATGTTTGATGGAAAAAAACTCACAAGAGAAAAGCTTTGAGCATTATAAATCCCTTGATCAGTTTGACGACGTAATTTGCGGAAAAGCACAGGAGGTGAGTTACCGTGACATTGCTTAAGATTTTTGTACAAGTTGTGTTAATTATTTATCAATTATCAGTGGAGAATTAGACTCACAGTAAACTGCACCTGTGGCTTTATTTTGTGCTGATTTCTACAGAAGATTATTGTATAAAAGACTCCAGGCATATACTTACATGACTCTGAGGCCATGTATTTGTTTTGATAGTGATCCCTCATTTTTTCTATAGAGTTTAGCGGCAAGCTAGTTAGCCCCAAAAAAATCACGAGTTATAAAATGTGTCAACTGGTGCAAACCCAAGGAACACATTAGGAATGGTCAGAGCTTCGATAGAAGTCATTGTTAAGTTTTCTAATCGTTTAATATCGTTAGTACAGCTTACTCGTTTTGTATAGAAACTTATGGGGAACCAGTGTGGCTCCACCCCCAAAATGACGTAGGCTCTGAACGGGTCTATAGTGGCACACTCAGAGACATGGACCTTTAAAAGTGGCACCTGAAGTCAAAAAGTTTGCCGACCCCTGGAACAGATCATGTCCGTGTTGTTTGTTTTTCTGTGTCGCCAGATTTTCAGAGCAACGAACGACCAAGCTTTGAACAAAACCCAAAACAAACGACTTTTGGTGAATAAAAGTTATTCAAAGACTTCAGTAAACAGTCCTTCTTTCCTCTTGATGTGAGGAGGGTCACTACGTCACAGGAGAGCAGTGTCTGATTGGTGGACAGCGCGTTCAGACGCTTGAAAGTTCAGCAGAGCCCAACTCAGGCGTCGACGCCTGATGAGGCCAAAGCTTCCGCCGCAGGTTTGAGCGTCTACTTCACAAGACACAACGACAGCAGACGCCTGAGCGAGCCAATTTTAACACGCTAGACGCCTCAGGATTTGATACAGTTGACTTGTAATGAGCACAGACGATATTGCAACTACTAAAATACAGAAGTGAGATATTTTGCATTGCTTTAGCCAAGGACACATTTGTAAAACATGAAACTAAATAGCCTTCTGCTTATGTTGAGTTTAATGTCTGTGTCTTCACTTGGAGAATGGCTCACAAACCAACAAGCTCTTTATATAAAACATATATTTATGTATTTGTACATTTTAATGACATTTTCTAACCACTTACTACCTGTCACTGAACTATTGCACAAGTTTTACAGTAGTAGCAGTAAAGTTTAAATGTTTTGGTCTTTTCATTTGCAGTGTTTCATCTGAATAAAGATTTATTTACATTTACATTTAAACCATTACGTAAAGAAAAAGTGTGAACAATTGTATCAAAAAACACATTTATTGTATTTTTTTCACCCCAGTATTGTCGTTTTGTCATGACTTTTCAGAATAAAAGCATGCACATACATAAACATCCTCTTCATGCTGCACACTGATTGTAAAAAATAACGGTACGCGCTTTAACGGGACGTATTGCACAAGGATGTGCAGAGTCGCACGAACAGAAGCCTCTGCACATGATTATGGATTATGTTTTACACTTTGAAGACTTTGTGATTTATTACCATGGATTTTTGTGAACATTGTCATGTGAAGGCTCCGTGGGAACGACGAGAATCAAGAGAAAGGTAGGCCATGGTGTTTTTTATGTCTCTTGCTTTAAAAACAACAGTCTGTTTTATCAAAGAGACCAATCGTTTCATGTTGCATGATGCATGAAGGTTACAGTCGTAACTGAGAAATTTCATGTGTGAAATGTGGATATAAACCCTATAAACCCGTATGATAATGCATTTTAATGAACAATATTCAAGAGAGACGCGCGCCTTCCCCGTTTGCCTCTATACTTTCTCTTTTTTTTCTCCACTTCAGACACAACACACTTTTATTACATGCACCAATTCTCTTCACTTGGCGTATTAAGCCGCTGTATACACGCGAGTAAAACATTTTGTCTCGAGCTGAGAAGAAAGAAAAAAAAAAGCACGGTCTACGCAGCACCACGAGCACGCACTCGTTTCTCTAAGCACCTGTCAATCATCTGTGAGCGGCGCCAGGGTCACGTGTATCAGCGCGAGTCTTTCTATAGTCCTTGAACTCGAGAAGCGCCCGGACTGGCCACTGAACAAACTAATATGGAATTGTCATTAAATAGTCCACAATTAATCATGTATCATTCCTCATTTTTTCTTCGACTTTTTATTTTTTCGCCTTTTATTTTCCTTTTATACCGGGGAAGTCTATTTTTTCCGGTCAACGGCACATTTTACCAGCCAAAGACCGGCAGGTGCCGGCTAACGTAATCTCTGGTCGCAACTGAACAGAGCCGCTGTTTGTGTGTTTTTTTTTCTTTTATGTGTCTGTGGCCTGCTGTTTTAGTCCAAGAACAGAATATGGAGACATATTTAATATCATGGTCTTTCATACTTTCATAAAAACAAAATGTCCACATATCTGGTCTGATGTGGTGAAAGTGCAATTGTAAGGTAACAGTTCACAACATTTGAACATGTTCTAAGTGCATTTTGCCCTGAGAGTTCAAAGGTCAAACAGAACAACACAAGTACAAAAGAGAAAAAAGACAAGTGGTTGTTCCTGGTTTAAACCTGGTTTGGACTTGGTTTAGGTTTTTAGTAACATATTCAACCATCACTGTGCTTCTGTGGAAGGTCAAAGAGGAAGAACTTGTAGGAAAGAGTACAAAACACTATCTCACTCTTTAAAAAAATCTGTATTTGATTTGATTCCATACTGTACAAGGTTTGGGTCGACTGTCCTTCGTCAGGTTTAAAGGAGGCAGGCTCAAGGACTGCTCACTCTTGACTCGCAAATTTTGAAATACACACAGTGACCACATAATCTTTGCATAAACAATAACGTAAATCTTTCACGATCTTTACCATGAAATATTTCCTTATATTCATAGAAGGTGAACTAAGCTACTACATTTTGTGGATGTGTTCCACTCACAAATACCTCAGTGAGAGGGGCAGCCATTTCCTAACTATTCTATGAATATTCTATGAATATTCTATGAAGTTCTTTCCCTTTAAAACATTATCTTTGACTAAATGTTCCTGTTGAAATCAGATTCAGAAGAAGCACCAGTTCTAACCATGTTTAAACCAAGACAAAACCAGAACTCCTATGCATTACAAGTCAATATTAACTAACCTGAACAAAACTCGTTCTTAGCAGTGACTTGCTCAGTTCACGGTTACTCCTTGAGAGCATACTGTACTGTATATAACAAAGACAGAATGAGAACTACACCAGGACACATCCATCTGTAAAGCTGTTGTCCTCTTCAGCTCATCTCCATGCCGTGCTCCACGTCCATCACAGGCTTCCTCTCGTCGTGGCGGCCGTTCTCCACGTACCTCTGCAGCGTGCTGTAGCGCTGGTCGCTGCTCCTGAAAGTGTACAATTCGGAGATTTCCTCCCAGGCGCGATGGCTGGGGAATGGGAAAGGATCGGGCTCCTTGTTCTCGAAGAAGCTCTGCAGGTTCCTCTCGGCCAGTTTGGTGGCGTAGTTGACGGCGTACGCATCGAAATGCTCTCGCTCTTTCTCCATGTAGCGCTTCCAGAAGGTGAGCTGCAGGTAGCTGACTTTGGAGCGACAGTTTTTGTAGCAGGCGCCAAGCAAACCCACCAGAGCTGAAATCATGATGATGCACCAGCCCAGGATCTGCACACACAAACAACAGGAAGTATTATTATTTATAGTGCACATAACACGGCTTGGTTTTGTTTTTTTAAGATTGTATTGAACTGTGCAGTTGACTTTTCATCTTCAGAAAACTACTTTGAATGATTGCATTTGATCTATCTACAAAAACTTTACAAAAAATGTACAAACAAAAAGTACATATTTAAAATCTAAACTTTGATGCAACTGGTAAAATGTTTAGTGAAATCTTATCCATCAATACAATAGTATACAAATTTAGACAATATGACATAAAAAAAAAAAACTCTCAAGAAAAACAAACACAATTCTCAACACTTTTGACAATTGAGCTTCTCCAGAGACACCACAGCTTTTAGTTTGAGGTCTTTCTGTAGCTCATTCCAGGACCTCAGTGCAGAGTGTGAGAAGACACTTTCAGTTCAGTAAAGCACAGAGGCACGTTGTGAAGTAGTTTAGAAGATGAACTAAGTAACTACCAGAGCTGACAGTGAGGAGATGACTCAGGTAATCAGGAAGTTTCCTCAGAATTCTTTTGTAATTCTTTATTTTGTTGTCCATGTTGAGATATGGATTTTGAAAGTGAGACAATTATATCGACCAATAAGCCCAAGTATTTGTAAGACTGGACCATTTCAATCTAACGTGAATATAGTTTGATCATTTATGGAGCGGGCTTTTGAACATACATTTATTTTTTTGAGCGTTTAGTGTGAGTTTCAGGCTCAATAGAGCTGATTCTAATGAAACAGAATGCTGTTTGTAGTTTTAGAGTGGACATCTCATCAGACAGACCACAGTGTCGTCTGCATACAGGTGGAGCTTGACATGCAGGTCCTTCCTCGAGTCTTTTATAAAGATGTTGAATAGTGTAGGTGCAGGAATTTATCCCTGCGGGACACCATTTTAGATGGTAAGACACTCTGAGGAATAGATCTCTGTAATAACACATTGGGTCTGGTCTGTGAGGTCATTCATGATCATTCCCATCAGTTAAAATAGGAACTGAACTCAACCTGTTATAAGCAGACATAGGGGGTATTCCATGAAAGTGGCTTAACAAGTCTAGGCTTATCCTAAAATCCTGAGTTGAAACTAGCTTCATCTCCAACTTAAGCCTCAAGTCGTTCCATGAAAGAAATAAACCTGAGTCTGAACAACGCTAATTCAACCTTGAAGATTAATCTGGGCTCTGAGCTTTGCTCCCGCTGAATGTGACGAGACCAGATCAATGGAGCGAAGACATCACTGAGAATGAGAGAGAAAAAGTGTTTTTCCTCACAGTCTAACGAAAGCCAAAGTGCACATGTGCAGAGATCCAGAGGATTTATCATCGTATTTGTGAGTAGTAGGCTTATTGTTTTCTAATGCAATGTGTGGTTTTCCACTCCGCATGTGGAACTAGTCCCGCTGCGTAAAGTTGTCACAAAGTTGTAGCGTAAGTCTTCACAACCAGAAGTGACCAATCAGAGCAGAGAATGTGTGTCCGTGGTGTGACAGGGACAGAGATGAGGGAAAGAGGTGCGATGAAGCGCTTCTGTGTGTAAAAGCAGCAGCACGACTCCATGGCTGCTCTCACACTTTAGTTCTGCTTTCATTGCTTCATCCTTTAGAGAAATAGCTACATGTCTGTGGGAAATCTTTTGTAGTTTAGGTGCATATTAATTTTCCAGTTAGATACGTGGCTCTTCGTGCAGCCAATTGACATTTGCTCTTACAAACGCGTCTTTCCAAAGTGAGAGCGGCTCAAAAAAAAGAAAAAAAAAAAAGGAGAAAAGAAACCGCAAAAGCGGCTCTTTGGTGCCAATGCCAAGTGAATAAAAGTGAATAAAAGTGACTTTATAAGTTGTGTTGGGACAAACGGAGAGAAGTGTGCAGGATAAACATGAGATGTAAGTCTTTCTTTAGGCGTTTTTTGGGACAAAGCTAAAATAATCTTGACTATTAGCCTGGTCCGACCAGGTTTATGTCTGCGCACTTGTTACTACGGCAACTCAGCGCCAACTCTGGTTAGCCACGTTAGTGGAACAGAAATTGAGATTCGATAAGCCTAAATTGGCCAAATAAGCCTGGCTTTGGCTTTAGCTCGCTTCGTGGTATACCCCCCATAATGTGTTTTTGTGGAGACATATTATGCATTTAGTAACAAACTATGTCTTTGTATCACTGCTTGTTAGTACAAGTTTAGAATACAATCTCAGTCACTTCCATCAGATTGAAAATGACTTTTAAGTTGATAGTGACAGTGTTGAGCTGCTGATCTCTCTTTTCCTCCAGTGACACACGTCCAAAAAACAAACCTCCACTGTGCATGAGTCGTGAGGTCTATTACTTGTTTGTTTGTTTAATGGTGGGTGAAGTAACTCAACAGACACAACAACATGCAGTTCCAGTTGGTTAACTCTGGAATCTGGATTCGAGTTCAACTGCTGTGCGTCTGTGTGATCATGAACGGTCAGAACAGAGGAAGTCAGCCCAGAATTCCAGAGTCAGACTGAAGAAAGACACGTTTGTCAAACCGAAAACATCTGAATGAGTCACACATCAGCTGTTTCTGCTCAATCCCACCCAGACACTTCACTTACAGATGCATGGGCCGTCTTTTCAGTTGTAACTTTGAGCATTTTCTCTTTTCAACAAAAAAACTGTAGGATTATAGCACATTATGTTGAAAAGCCCTGTTGTGGATGTTTCTGAATGTCGTGTAGCAGTGTGTTCAGAGGTTTTATTTGGACAGAAAACAGCGGCGTGTGGAGACAAGTCCAAACTCTCCAGAGCAGAGCAGGAGAGTCACATACAAACACAGCAGGTCGGTGAAAAAAAACTGCTGCAAGTCAAGGACGAGTTCAGAGTTCAAACACCATTAAACAAGTTTTTTTTAATTATTATTATTACCTGTAAACCAGTTTAAAAGCATGGTTCAAATATAAACATGAACTCCTTCACATGTTTTCTTGATAGGTTACTTTTTGTATAGTTTGATAAAAATAATATGAAGCTGTTAGCGGTGTAACGATTCACCTACATATTCGAAGTATCGATACGTTCTACTAGTTAGCCTTAATCCCGACCACACATCGATGCAACTTTGAATCGGTTCGAATCTAAGCCCAAAGAATCTGTTTATTTAGATATATGGTGAAAGATAAACCATACAGACAAACAGCATTCTTAGCTGTCATTTAAACGTTTCATTAAATGCGCTTTTAATACGCTGGTTAATACGCTGGTTTTCTGCGCTGCGTCATCATCAAGTGCCTGCAGCGCTTGTTTCACATGGAATCTACTCCCGGACGGCAACGCCGCTGTACTGCCCAGCGGAGGAGACAGACAGCAGCGCTGTATTCCAAACCATCCTGCAGGCACGAGTCCCAGTGCACACCCATGCCCGCGAGAGCGCGGACAGCGGAAGCAACGTTACGAGGGACAAAGCCGCGGAGGTAACGCTGCGAAATGACTCGAGCTTGAAAAGAACCAGACGAGCTGCAAACGCGCACCCAGAGCTGCAACGCCACACTTGTATGTTTATATAAAACAGACCATTTATGTAGGCTTTGGCTCCGCTGCCAATCTGTCACATTTGGACATACTGTATGTGGTACTTGAGACGCAACGTCAACGTGCTTTGGGTCAAAACTCTGCCTGCAGATGTTTGTGGATTTAATATTTAATGATAAGTCACAAAGATACAATAAGTTACAGACTCCCATCTCACTTCCTGCATCTGTGTGAAAATGATTCAATAAGACGGTGAATGTGGGTCACTTCTTTTATTATGATACAAAACTTGTGTATTAAGGGGAAAAGTTGCAGGTTTTTATGTGCAATGAAAAATAATTGTGTTATTAAGCTGAATATGTTTATTACCTTAACTTACCCTATCGTTTTATTATTTGTTATTGAGTTTTGGATTTAATGCAAAATTGTGGTAATGATTTTATTTATGTTGCAAGTTATCAAACTGAATCGAAATATCGTTTTAAAACAGCTGTATCGTTTTGAATCGTATCGTTCCCCAAAACCCCAAAATCGTTTTGTAATCGTATCTCTTGGCTTCATATCGATATGTATCGTATCGTTCTAAAAACGTATCGTTACACCCCTGGAAGCTGTACACTGTCGCCTTTATTTAGAGTGAAATCGGTCATTCTGGGGTGAATCAAGCTCAGTTTGTACTTAAAACTTACAAAAATATAAAACAAACAAACACAAAAATGAAAACAAATAAATGTATTATTGTTGTTATTGTAGCTTTTGAAAAAGAAGTGTCAAAACCAAAGCTAAACCTAGTGTCATTCAGGCCTCAGTTTGTGTCCGAAGGCTTCGAAACAGTTTCACTTTTATTGTTGAATTGTTTTAGTCAGGTGTTTTAGAGAAAATAGGCTGGAATGATAAGGGGTTGAAAAAAAAAAGCTTAGTAAAAACAGGCAAGCAAAATAAGCCCTGCAGCAGAAAGAGAAAAACTAAAAACGACATTAAAACTGGTCTTTCAGTCGACTGTTTGTGTTGTTGTCAGGAAAGTTGAAGCTGATTTTGTGGGAGATAAGCAAAGAACTGTGGCTTTGAATCTGACACACATTTAGAGATTCTGTTTTATGAGAGTGAAACTGACATTTACCACCAAGCAGAGTTATGTTTAGAAAAACATGAAAACCACCGTCATGTGTGACAGTACAAGTGTGAACACATAACATTAGATAAAGACAAGCTCCACAGTTTCCTCGGCTTCAAAGCACAAAACCATATTTTTACATTTTACATTCTTTTAAGCATGGGCTTGAACCTTTCATCGTTTACACATTAGAATGTTTAAAATAAATGTATGTTTCTCAGTGAACAGAGGAGAAAGAATCAAAGTGTTCTTGTTTGATCTAGGAATGTGCAATTAATCAAATTTCCATTTCAATTACAATTATTGCTGTAATTGCTGTAAACAAAAAATGTGTAATGGAGCAATCGTGATTATTGACAGTAACTTGTTAGTCTGTTCATAAGTGCTCTTTGTTTCCTTTATTTGAAAAAATAGGTGGTTTCTGTTGAATTGTAGAATTATTCCAGTGAGATCTTTTGTTTTATATTTTCACTCTCTACATTCATTAATGCTGTCTCGCTAAGCAAATCATTGTTTGAATAATCATGATTTCAATTCAGATTTAAATAATGGTGAATATTATTTTCATCATAATTGAGCAGCCCTGGTTTGATCTGCTGCAGCTGCAGAAATGCACACAGCAAGTCTGTTTGAGCTCTATCTATAGGGTCTTTCACACCAAGCCGAGGGTCGCCCGTCTGAACCGGTTTGGCAGCTTCTGCCGACAGGCGGCTCACGTGTGTTTGGTGTGAATGGCTCTGTCGGGGGGTCAGAGGAGCGGGAGCACGTCGTGGAGGCGAGGTTTTGAAGACTTGCTTGTAAAGTCGGCATCGCAGCGGCGATGACATATGCGGCCACATATGCGGCTGTTTGATTGGCCGTGGCTAGCGAATCAGTGTGCAAGAAAATGGTGCGGAAAACTGAAAATGACGCTTATGGAAAAACAGTATTTACCTGAGCATGGATTGTTGTTGTTTGCCGGGTTCAAACGAGACGTAAGTACGAAGAAGAATGGTTCTATTTGGTCTGAGGAAAACAAAGATGGATGAGTACAGCTGTAGTACGAAGGCTGGACTGTAGGGGAAATAGAAGTTGAGCCTAATCCGTGAGGTAAGATAAAAATCTGTTCGCCACAGAGTTTGACAACTACTCGCGCACAACTTCTGTTTTGTCTTTTTTGTCAAGCGTTACGTCACGCGCATGCTCACTCGGCATTTGTTCGCCGACTGTTGGCTGCTTGGATCGTGTTTGTGTGAATGCTTTTTACATCGATGCCCCCAAAGAGACTAGAACAGACGGTGCGTCGCTCCTCCTACCGGCAACGATTTGTGTTGGTGTGAAAAAACCTTATGACATCACAGGGACATTCAGAACAGTGTTTTCTGAGGCTCAGAGGAGAGAGAGTAGGATCTCAGAGACACAACTCCAACTGGGTTTGTGAAGAGGGGTTGATGCAGGATTAACCTTCATTATCCATGTGTGTGGTTCTTGTTGCTTCCACTGAATGTCCAAAGCCTTGTTATGTCTCCATGTTCAAAATCAACATCCTTTAGTTATCTGAGCTCAAACGTGTGCTTTATTTACAAGTAGTACAATTCAGTATAATCAGAAGTGCTGTCCTTTGTCCTGGTCCAGGTCTGGTCCTTTTCTCTCCTCGTGAAAAAAACAGACTTTTGTTACCACTCACACAACAGACACAGCAGCAGCCTGGTTTATAGTGAGAGACGCTTTTACAAAGAGTCTCCTGTGAGGACGACCGACAACATAGACACACAGACAGGTGAACAGTTTCCCATCACAAAAAAAAAAAAAACATGTCTCCATGGAAACACGTGACGAGTCAGATCTGTGGAAAACCTATTAACAGTAAAAGTATGTGTTTTTTTTTGGTTTTTTTTGCTTTAAGACACATATTAAGGGTCTTCACACCAAGCGAGGGTCGCCCGTCTGAACCAGTTTGGCAACTTTTGCCGACAGGCGGCTCAAGTGTGTTTGGTGCAAATGGGGTTGTCGGGGGTCAGAGGAGCCAGCGAACCAGTGCGCAGGAATATAGTGTGGAAAACCAAAAATAAACGCTTACGGAAAAACAGTATTTAACCGAGCATGGATTGTTATTTACACGGAGTCAAACGGGACGTAACTACGAAGGAGAATGGTACTATTTTATCGAGGAAAACACGGGGGAGTTACGGGGAGCGCAGTACGAAGGCTGGACTGTGGAGGGAAATACGAGTTGAGCTTAATCCGTGAGGTAAGACTAGAAACATCCGTTTGCCGTCAAAGTTTGACAACTACTACTCGCGTGCAACTTATGTTTCGTCATTTTCGTCTAGCATTACATCACGCGTATGCTCACTCGGCATTTGTTTGACGACTGTGGCTGTTTGGGTCGTGTTTGTCTGAATGTTCTTTCACATCGATGCGCCTCAAAGAGACGTGAACAGACCTGCGTGCTCCTCCTACCGACAGCGACTGGGGTTGTGTTGGTGTGAAATACCCTTAAAAGCAAGTTTTTGTATGTTTTCAGGGTGAATGTTAGTTTTCTCAGCTGTTGTTAGAATGTCCTTTTTCTTCTGAGCCTCAATTTTGTGATGTTACAGTTATATCTGCAATACCTGTCAGATTTCAGCAGCTAAGCAAGTTAGGCCCTGGTTAGTACTTGGATGGGAGACCGTTAGAACACCAGGATCCACAGTGAGACGACAGGAGTAGACTGTCCTTGTGTCCTTGGCGACAAGACACTTAACTTAACTTACCTCAGTGTCTATACACTGGATGAGTGGATTCTGTTTGTAAAGTGCTTTGAAAGGTGGAAAAGCACTATATAAATAGAGCCCATTTACCATAGATCTCTGAGATCTGAGTAGATTAACTTAACTTTGTTAATTATAAATCAGCAACCTTTGTGCTTTCCACTAAAAAGTCTATCGGAAATGCAGACCACTGTCTAAACTGAATAATCCAGATTTTTAGTTCTCATCAGGAGCCAAATGCAGCTCTCTGATTGGCTGAGCTTGGGTGGTCCTCCAGTTTCCCTTTGCTGTTTGTAAAAACAGGTTTTTAAGCAATAATTGCAACCAACATCAATATATGTCGATATTACTCATGTGTTGAGGAAGTTGTCAGATTTAAAACCCAAATCATGCTTGAAGTGTGAAAATCTCCAATCCCAGCTTTAATTCCTGACGTGGGAAACACACAACTGTCATTTGTGCTTCATTACACTTTTCTCATGCAGGTCAAAGATTCACAAGAGCTGCTTTAAAAAACAATAAACTATACAGGGTAACACATCATGTTTATCCTTTAAAGTGTGACTCTCATCCATTCACATGCTGCACTTCCTCCCTCCCACCACCATATGTCCCTCACTCACCTGAGACTGAGCCCGGAACATCAGCAGCAGCTCCATCCTCTCGTTGGCCGTGAGCTTGGAGCGGTCGCAGGGCACGTTGGCCAGCTCCTCTCTGCACTTCATCGTCCTGTTCACGCAGAACAGCTCCACCACCAGGTTGTCATTCAGCCCGCTCACCGCGCACTCGTAAAACGTGGCGTTGAGCAGCGCCACGGACAGCCACATAATCGGAGCCACGCACGCCCCCGACAGGATGCTCAGGAAGACCCGCACGCAGTTGCAGCAGTTCCCGCGCGGGCACAGCTTCATCGGGTTCAAGCAGCAGCCGGTGTAAAGCCTCCACAACCTCGTGTTCGTGAACAAACCCAGGACCAGCAGAACCGCAGCCGGACCCAGCAGGAACATCATCCCGTAGGCGAAGTTCTGCTCGCGGTTGCAGGGGCACTGGAAAGACACCATGGAGAACACCCTTTCTCCTCCGATGGTCAGCAGGGCCATGAAGCTGTACCCGATGGTGGCTTTTTGGTTGGTGAAGAAGCGCAGGACGGTCTGGAAGCCGTCCATGATGTTGGGCGGCATTTCTTTCACGCACTTGGAGCAGAGACAGAGCAGGAAGAAGCAGCGGCGGGGGAAAAGAAAGCACAGAGTGAGAGAGTGTGTGTGGTGTGTGTGGAGAGAAAGACAAAAGCACAACAAGCCAAGCCTCTCCATGCGCCGCCCCCGAAAACAGGAAACTCCCTCCAGGCTCTGCGCTCTCACTTTACAACACTCAGCAAACACTCTGAACGTGTCTGGTGTGCTTTTGCGTGCGTTTAACCTTGGTTGACTTGTTTAAACAGTTTGCTTTCAGTCGACACAAAAATGGAGGTGGGATTGACAAAAGAAGATCGAGTACAGTATTTTTTTGCAGTGCACAGTGACTGACATTTCCGGCAGATGAAGAGGAAGTCGAAAGCAGAACTAGACTAAAACATATTTCAATTATTAATAAGCTTTAAGAGTGATGTCTGATGCAAGGAATGCACTTTACAAACCTGTCCAATCTTCGCAAAATAAGGCCACACTTTGGAATGAGAGTTTTGATCCAGATTTGAGCTGCTTTAGCTGGAGAAGATTTAATGTAGATTTCAAAACATTTCAGCTGGTTATGAGAGAATTTGGAAGCAATGTCTAGAAATCAGTTTCAAACACTTATAATATAAAAGTCCTATTGGCACGGCCTAATGTTTCTCTGTGGAGCTCATGTACGTTAATTGTAATAATCACAGACGTCATCTGAGTTTCTGCTCCCGTGTGAAAGGTCCGTGTCTGTAAAAACGCCTGTAAAGTTTCCTCCTGTAATTCTCCAAACTCTTTTGTCCTCATGTGATACTAACGTTGTGTGAATGTGTCTGTGTTTTCATCCGTCAACGTTTATACACGAATTCATAGTGAACCTGCGACTTATTTTACCTTCAAGTTTGAACAAAACTATTATTGCCTTTCTTTACGGATTGTTTTCAAATGAGATTGTCATTTTTCTACGATTAAGACTCTAAAGATTAATCTAACCACGAAAAGTTCATATATTAAAATGCATAGGTGGGAGCAGGTCATTGTTTCGTGAGTCTTAAAAAAAGGCCAAGTCAGTTCCCCATAAGTCCAAGTCAAGTGTGAGTTCTCTGCTTACACTGCCCAAGTCTTCACATTCCAGAATACAGTATTATTGAGAGGCATCTGGCTGCAGACGAGACTTCCCTCCATCCAGAAGAGCCTAAAGCATTCACCCTTACATACCACGGTAAGGTCTGTGACGTTGTGCACTTCCAGTAAAGCCGTTGCTACAGATCACGTGACGAGGGGACTGCAGCCACATACTCCTAGTTTTATTTGTAATTGTATTGATTGTTGATATATTCTATATTTAAGTTGTCTGTGACAGGTGGAACTACAGTTTGTTCAATACAAACTCAACATTCATCAGTAGTTGACTGTAGCTGCGTTTTTCTAGAGTCAGTGATAAGAAAATGCCCTTTCTTTTTTTTTAAATTTTGTTTGTTATTTATTTATTTCAGGGACAGTGCTTATTAATAAACATTTGCATGTAAACATGCCAGAATTAGCCCAAGGGCTGTTCTTACCACTGACTTTCATGTATTTTTGTCACTCACTGCTAACATCTGCATAATATTTTCAGCAAAAACCCTTGCAGCCTTCATGGTGATTTTTGCAGAGTGAGTTTGTGTTTAAACTGATCCAAACCTGATAAACTGGTCTGACTTCCTCCCAAACTAAAGCTTCACTTCCTCACACAAACAGATTTGAGCTCAAACTTACACAGGACATTTAAGCGTTTCTCAAGCTCTGGTCCTGCTCACCCTGGCCACGTTTCCATGACGGGTTTAGGACTGGGGTTAACAATTACTCATTAAACTCAAAGAAAACGTCCCCATGTGACTTCAGCCAAAATTCTTTGTTTTATTCTTATTTTCGCTAAATATAGAGTAAAGATTTAAGGAAGAGAAGTGTTGTGGTTTGTGCGTCATGGTGAGGTTCAGCTGCTGCATGTGCACATAAAACAAAGAAGAAACATGGCCTCATCATCTGTACATACATGTAACGCTTTGTGCTCGTAGTCAAAGTGCAGATTTACAAGCATACACACACTGTATCATCTCCAACACACCTGATCCTTAAACGATGTGAGAAGCATCGACTTTAGCTTTGTCTTTTCACACCCACAATGCATCAGTGTAAAACCTCCTGTCACCTGTATAAACCTGATTTAATCCAGTTGTGTTTTATAACCGCGGCGCACATGAAAGAAAACACTCTGCACTTGATCACATGACACTGTTCTCCGCTCGCCGCTGTGCTCTCTGGGTCTGGGTCGTCTCTGTTTTTCCTCTTCATGATGCGACTGAAACTAATAATCCTGTAAATGCCCTTATGTCTGTGGCCTCTTTTTTTTTTTGTGGTGTGAAAAATCCCACAAGTTCCTAAACTCCTCTAGTGTGCAGCCGGCTTAAGGTCAGGTACTGTGTATAGGACGAAGCCGTGGCGGCATGGTGGCAGACAGGGACGTTGCACCAAATTCTGGGCCCCGGGTACAAACGTTGTTAATGGGCCCCAACACATAATCTTGTGTTTTAAATACTTAAAACACAAGATCATTTCGGTTTTGTTTCCTTCCAGAATATGCATATATCAGCTTCACTCACATAAAGATGAGAATAAAATGTAATGTGTTTAGCTTACTTTTGTTAAGCAATAAACTTGTGTACATTTTTGACACATTATAATGTTGCTGGATTGAGAAGTTGTGATATATTGATCATATTCAACACAAAACCCTGTGAAACCCTGCCACCGTGCCTGTGCAGAGCGGTTAGCGCTCTTGCCTCACAGCAAGAAGGTCGCGGGTTCGATTCCCGCACGGGCCGGGCTTTTCTGTGTGGAGTTTGCATGTTTCTCCCCGTGTCTGGGTGGGTTTTCTCCGGGCACTCCGGTTTCCCCCATCAACCAATAACATGCACGTTAGGGTAATATCCTCCAACTACGGCAGTCCTGACCAAGCCTAGCAAGAACACCTGGAGATGGGTCCCCGAGCGCTGCACTGCGGCGATCACTGCTCCTGAGGAGATGCCCCAGAGGCATTGAAGGATCCAGGGTCAAATGCAGAGGACACATTTCCCTACGGGGACAATAAAGTATACCTTACCTTACCTTACCTTAAATACATATTTATTGAACTGATAATTTTGTGTCAGACTCTGGCTTTGTTCACTAAAATCTGCAAACTCTGGCTTATAATATTACAATCTCTCCATCTGTTATCTTTGTTTATATTTTGCCCAAATATTCTTCTTTATTTATGTTCAAAGTCAATTTATTACAGAGTGATGAAGCTCTTCGATATCACAAAAAATTGCTTTTAGAGGAACAGTTTATTTCACGTAAGCAAAATTAAATGCTTTGTGGGGCCCTTTCCTGACCTGGGCCCCAGGGAAACTAGTACCATTTACCCCCCCAGTCCGACACCCCTGGTGGCGGGTTCGATTCCCGCAGGACCTTTCTGTGTGGAGTTTGCATGTTCTCCTCGTGTCTGGGTGGTTTCCTCCGGGCACTCCGGTCCCCCCCCACCAACCAATAACATGCAGGTTAGGGAACACTTGGAGGTAGTAGGAGGTTGAGGCTCCAGGTGTTTAGGAGAAACCACCCAAAGGAAACACAGACATGGGGAGAACATGCAAACTCCACATAAAAAGGCCCCAGAACCTTCCTGCTGCTTTGCTACTGTGTCGCCTTAGTCAGCAGTTATTGTGTACTGAGACTTTTTTAATAATATTTTTAGCTAATTAAAAGTTGAAATATGTTGACAAGACTTCTATGTAAACAATATTTACAAATATTTTTTGTTGTTAACAATCAGTATATTTTGTGTGTTTGTTTCATAAAATGTCTGAACATGTATTTTAAAGACTGCAAAATATATTCTGCTTTGAACTTAGATTTTAACTTTAAAGGGAACTCTGGATAAAAAACAAAATGGCTAAAACACTAGTACTGCTCATGCTTATTAAAATAAATTACAAACAAATATATAACTGCTTACTATCTATTATAAAATTGTCATTGTTTATGTTGTTTTCAAGCCACAGGGAGCCGCCATTTTGGACATAAAATAGTGTTTCCATGGTTACTCCTACAATTTCATCTGTGAACAAAAACACCACTGACAGTGTCCAGTTCTGGCCTCTTCCTCTTGATTATCTTCAGTGTCACTAGATTCCACATAATCGTTCTGTATTTGGCTCAAACTGAAAAGGTTTAACCCAGGAATTCATGTTGCTTAGTTACCTGCTACTGCCTGTTACCTTGACAACACTATTTTATGTCACAACCGCAGCAAAATAGCAGCCTCCAAGTTATTTCTTCAAAACAATATTTTAATAAAACTACAAATACTTCCAAGGCATTTGTCCTGTATTTATATAAGTGATGGAATAATAAGTGTTTCAGGATAAACATGTGATTATATTCAGGGTTCCCTTTAAAGGGGCTGTACTGTGTAAGATTGAGAGGAATTTTAATTATCACATATAGTCCACAAACATTTAAATCATATTTATTCTTTACAACATGAATACTTAACTCTTTGACTGCCAGCCCTATTCTGACTTTGACCCCCCTTCCTGCCAGGACTTTTCTCTAATTTTAAGCAATATTCACAGCTCCACAAAAAACCTTGTGCAACTGGAATCATGACATGTTATACACCAAATGAGACCTACAAGTGTCTACTTTCATTTAAAAAAATAAATGTTATTCTACATTATTCCGTTCTCTTTTTATAGGCATTTGAAATTCGTTGTTTTCTTTAGATTTCAGCGTTTGACGAGAAACTTTTGAGATAACGTCCTTTTTCTAAATCAAACTTTATGTCATGTTATTTTTGTCTGTACTACTTTTTGGTGAAAGAATATGAGCCAGTACAATGAAATAATGTATTTAGGATAAAAATACAAGCTTCACGTGATTAAAACAATGAGGACGAGTGTCTTTTTCATCTTTAAACCAACAAAAGCGGTGTTACAGGCGAGGAGGCAGCTTTACTTTCTGATGCAGATTCTATAGATTCAGACGCTTTCACGGGCAAAGATTATATTTAACCCTTCAAACATGAAGAAATACAGTAGTTTGACTCACTCTGACACTTTTGGATTGCTCACAGAGGAGAAAGTTTAGTTTTTCTCCTCCAGACTCGCTGCATGTGTCTCCTCAGGTCTGTCCTCTAGTCGAGTCCTAGTCCAGTTCTAGTCGAGTCTAGTCAGTAGGATCGTCTTTTCTTCATTTTAAAGATCAAATATCTGTCTAAACTTACTCAACTATGTTTTTAGTCCAAGATGTGTTGTCTATAATTAGTTTGAAAAGAAACACGATCCTTTAGAGGCGGATGATCACGTAAACACAGTCGACTGCGCTGCATAAAGTAAACAGGAAAGACGTGCATCCGGGTCCTGGGCTTCCTCTGCGACCTTGTGCTAATGCGATACTGCACTCCGGTGGTGAATATATGAAAGTGCAACATGATTGTTAAATGCTGATGCACCGGACACGTGCGTCAGAGAACCCTCTATCGCCGCACATAATAAAAAGCTTATGACGACAATTGTCGTCATTGGCAGGGAAAGAGTTAAGAGAGCACTGTTAACCAATCCACATCAATTGTGATACATTTATACGTATTTGAAATGTTTTATTACGGGCCGGAATGTGTATTATTGACGCTAGATGTCAGCATGGTAGATAGGCAAAATGCATGTGAAAGGCTCCCTCTGGTGTTCAAAAGTGGAAATTACTTGGATCACTATGTTTGTTTGTTTTTCTTACACAGTGCCCCTTTAAAGCAGAACTAAACAACGTCAGCAGTAGTGCTCCCCCTACAGCTCTCTTACGAAAAACTAAACTTAAAATTATTTATTAATTGTCTCATTTAAAGATTGACTTAATGCAGCAAAGACACATCTAAACATATTTTACATTGCTAAAAACCAAAACAAAACAAAGAGCCAGAGTTTCTCTGGTGGTGAATGTGTTTCAAAGGGGCGAGGGAGTGGCCTTATATCTTACGGGAGAGAGAAAGCGGACACATGCTTCAAATGCCTTAAAACACATCAAAACCATCTTCACAGAGACTTACAAAACTTTCAACAAGGTCAAAATGTCACTTACTTACCTCTGTGGTAAATTATTTTTCTTATTTTAAAAGAAATAGTTTCATACTCAAAAATGAATTAAACCAGAGGAATACAATAAATCTGAATCCAAATTCTGAATGTGTGATTTGAAGCAGAGTTTAGAACCTGTACATTTCAGCCACATCAGCCTCTCTCTTTCCTCTGCACCTGCTCCAGACCACACAACATGCAGACTGTTCAAACATGCAGATTCCAGTGCAGTTTTATTGTGATTTCAAACATGCAGCTCACCATGACAGAAGCAGCAGCAGCAGCAGCAGGCAGCAGCAGAGACTGAAGACTGGTGTGAGAGGAAATGGTCTGATAAAGCAGCAGAGACTGAAGACTGTGGACGGTGTGAGAGGAAATGGTCTGATAAAGCAGCAGCAGCAGCACTTAGATCAGCCACAGGAAGAAGCAGCAGCTGTGTAATGTGAGTCTGACACAACCACAAACCACAAATGCACTAAGAGTTTATACACATTGGAACTGGTTGGTTTTGGGAAACGTTGTGACAACAAGGATAACTTAATGGACAATGAATGGACACAACTCAGAACAGTGGACTGTGGACTGAGCTATTAGAATCATAAAAAAAACTATTTACCTAACATTGTGAATAAAGCAATATGTAAACCTGGAACAGTGCCTGTCATTCTATCATCATGAGCTTACCTGTGCGCCTTAATTAATTTTTTTTTTTTTTGAGCGTTGTTGGAGACAAATCAAACTTTTATTTTTAATGTTAACAAAATCTATGTACCAAATAGAAGCTAAACCCTCGACTTGCTACACGTGCTAGCCCAAACAATGTTACAGTAGCTAATATATGGACAGATCATTGAATAGTACAACATAATAGCAACCTCTGTGTTCATCAGGTGACGAGTTTTTCCAAGAATACCGACCATTTTGGCAATTTTTGTACTTACAAAATGAACATGCGTTTTCCAAGATAAGGATTCATCCACCATTACGCCAAGGAAACGAACACAGCTTAATTCTTAATTTGAATATTGTCAATTTGAATTTTAATGTCTACATAATTAATATTTAAACCAAATAATACACAATTTGTTTTTTTAATGTTGAGTGAGAGTTTATTAGCCTTGAACCAAGTAGATATGACATCACAAGAAGAGAAGTGGCAGCAGCGAGGGGCAAAAATACATGAGTCAGTCACGGTCTGTTACAAGTTGATACTATGAATTAGCCAAAGCAAAGTTTTTATTTGTGTGTGTGAAGTAATACACTGTCAGTTTGGATGAATTTGAATGAAACTTGATCGTTTTTCAATCGATTTCATTGTAAAATGGTTCCATCTTGTTGTGCGATTAGCTGCACTAACAGACAAGCTTGTGAGCCAAATGCAGCTTTTGATTGTTTATCTTTTGATGAAGACACCAGTGGGTGGCAGCAGTAAAAGAACTGGAATCACAAGTTTTCATGGATTTGCAATGAACACTTTATGCAAGGTAAGTCAATGCTACTGTGGAAAAAACGTGAATGAAAAAGCACAATGATTACGTATCTAATGAAACCTGCATTATGTGTGACTCAAGTGACTAAAAACCAGACTCTTGTGGTTTTAAATCTGCTCCAGTGTAAGACCAAGCACTGTTTACCTCAGAATGGTCACTTTCCCAATAAAAACAAGATCAAATTTGCTACTTGTTCATTTGAGTTTCTTTGTACAGCCCAAAATCACAGCAACAGCTATCTCTGACGACTTTGCGTGATTGTTGATTTATCAAACAGAAATGTTTGAGAAACAAACAATGAAGCGTTTGGTCAAAACCAGGAGAAGCACTGGACAATCTGAAACAGTTATTATTCAGAAATACAGAGGCAGATTGTCCAACAACAAACAGGCAGATAAAACATTGTCCCAGAGCATCTCCTGTCCTTAGACCCTCCTTCTCAACAAGTAAAAGAAACGATGTGAAAAAGAAAAAGGAGAACCACAGTGAAGGAGAGATCCGGACAGGCTGTAGACATGGATCTGATGCAGGGTTGCCAGGATTTCAGAGCCCAACAAGCCACAAAAGCCCAAAACAAGTGACTTCAGACCCTCAATAAAAAAAGTAATTAAAATAATCAAATAATTAAACATGATCAGCCCGATCTTGCCCCTTTGTCTTAGCCGGTCTTAGCCTTGGTCTTAATTATTCCTCTGTTGGCCACTAGTGGCTCTCTCCAGGCTCTATACACTGTCAGTGTAGAAGGTGTGGCTCCAGCCAGATGTGAGGGTGCAGTTTTTTTCATTGAACCTGACACATGCTCATGCTATGGAAAGGCCAAAGAGGCCAACATTTTTTTTAACGCGTTGACACATAAAAAATTGTTTCAAAAATACATGATGGCCTCTTTGGCCTTTCCATAGCATTCACACTGCCCCATGTTCACTCTCACATCTGATGATCTTATTTATGAAGTCAACAAGCTTTATGTAAAAGAAAAGACAAATTTTTAGACAAAATTGTTAAAGTCTGTCAAGTAAATAGACTTTCACCAAATAGATTTCTATTATTACAGTTTTTTTCAAACTGAAGCTGCTGCTACAGTTCTCTTTTGCCTGTGATCATAAAGCAGCTGCTCACTTGTCACAGGCGTGAGCATGTGTCAGGTTCAATGAAAAAAACTGCACCCTCACATCTGGCTGGAGCCACACCTTCTACAAGTATAGAGCTTGGAGAGAGCCACTAGTGGCCAACAGAGGAATAATTAAGACCAAGGCTAAGACCGGCTAAGACAAAGGGGCAAGATTGGGCTGATCCTGTGTCACAGCAGAACGAAGGTTCATGGTTTTGACGTATTATAAATAGTATTTGATCATAATGAATTAATTTAAAACATGAAAATATGCTATGTGTATACTGTAATGTAATGTATTATTAATTTGTGTCCAACTTTTTAATGCTTTTAGATGCCTTTTTACACCTTGGCCAGGGGACTACAGATGAAAAGTAGCCTTTTGGCTAATTCTGGCTTTTTTACTCGTTTTGTCATGTGTTTTATTAAATTGCACTGTCCCCTATGAAACAAACTAATCTAATCTAAAAGTCTCTATTTCTGTTATTAGTGAGTACATTTTCTTGAATCAAATTTTGAAAAACTGCTAAAAATTCACATCAAAGTGCCTCTCAGGAGCAAGCCCAAAAAACAAAAATCCAAATTCTCAAGCGACTTTTCAAAAAAAGCAGCTCGTTGTCGCTATAAAGAAGCGGACTTGGCAACTCTGATCCGCTCCAACTTTAAGTCAGTGAAACCAGGGTTCAGTGGCAGAAGGAATGGCAGGAGGAGGACGGCCAATCCAAGAGAGAAGGTCGAGATCCTCAATGTTAGGAGGCATCAACAGATTCAGATGAATTTATAATGAAAGATTCTTCAGAGGGAAGAAGAAGTAAATAGAATAAGATAAGGGAAGTATATTTGTATCACACAATTCACCAAGTAGTTCAGAAAACAGGAAGCCAAACTGACACACTAAGCTATATTTGATCAAGACTACACCCAGTTAAAGAGGAAAATGACTGTTATCTGACATTTGTGGTCAGACTGGGGCGTGTCCATCGTCCACAAAGTCCAGCGCGGCCGGAGTGGGCTGGACGGAGGATGTAGACCTCATAGACATGCTCCTGAACGGAGCGTTTTCTTCTGCTCCGTCGTGTGCTTCGATCGGACGCTCCACGAAGTCATGCAGTGTGCTGTAGTGCTGCTGCCCCCTGGAAGACAAGAGACAAGAGTGAGAGGAGAGGAGAGAGAGAAGAGAGAGAGAGAGAGTGAGGAGAGAGGAGACGGAGTGAGGAGAGAGTCATGCAGTGTGCTGTAGTGCTGCTGCCCCCTGGAAGACAAGAGACAAGAGTGAGAGGGAGAGAGGAAGAGAGAGAGAAGAGAGAGTGAGGAGAGAGGAGGGAGAGAGAGACAAGAGTGAGAGGAGAGAGAGAGAGAGGAGAGAGAGGAGAGAGAGTGAGGAGAGAGAGGAGACAGAGTGAGGAGGAGAGAGAGAGGGAGAGAGAGAGAGAGAGAGAAGAGAGAGAGAGAAGAAGAGAAAGAGAGGAGAAGAGAGGAGAGAGAGAGAGGAGACAGAGTGAGAAGAGAGGAGACATGCAGTGCGCTGTAGTGCTGGCTGCCCCTGGAAGACAAGAGACAAGAGTGAGAGGAAGGAGAGTGAGAAGAGAGAGAGAGAGGAGAGAGACAGAGAGAGGAGAGGAGAGAGAAGAGACAGAGTGAGAAGAGAGAGAGAGGAGAGAGAGTGAGAAGAAGAAAGATGAGCCAGGGAAGAGGAAACCACAAGGAGAGAGAGACGATGAACAAAGAGGAGAGCAGATTCAGCCTATCCTATTGACCCTATTTTGTCCCGCCCACTTGGCTTGGAAATGCACTTCCTGTTTAGCTCTGTTAAGGTAGCTAACATATTTGTTTTGTCTGTCTTGTGGGGCAATTTTAATTAAATATAATGACAGTTAAAATAAACCCATCGACTGAAATCTACAGGCTAAATGCAGCTAAACAGGAAGTGCACGTCCTAGAAAAGTAGGCGGGACAAAATAGGGTCATAGACAAATGTTAAAGGTGCAGAATGTTGTTGCTGATCAGAGTTCAAAGTCAAAGACTCTGCACCCAGTCTGGAGAACATAATGATACTTCTCATAAGCCCACAGGCAATCTTTATTGTCTCTCAATAGGACTCATATTCACAGAGTTACGTGTACAAAGATTCCAAAAATAACCCGTGAAAGGCGAAACCCGCGAAGTAGTGATCTTCATTTTTTACCAGTAATTTCTGTTGATAACCTGCCTGTTTAGTGTATTTTGTACAGGTAATAATGATGATTCATTCACACATGATTCACAGCGAGATTCAACAGCGCGAGTCATTTTTGTGACCGTTTAAAGAGGGACCTTGCTGTGAGCGTTCACCTGCTCTGCTTTTGGCACATTGCCCATCCCGCTGCGCTCCACAGCCAACCACAGAGCCATGGATCACACGGGCTCCAGAGCCGACACGAAACACATCTGGACTCTAGCGAAGTCACGACACGCTCCTCAACACATCTCTGAACTACACAAATGACGTTCCAGCGTGAACAAACTTATCATGGTAACTACGAGCTCAAAGAGTCAAATCCTCACCTGGAGAAACGTCCGAGCGTCAGGTCAGCTTCCCCTGCATGATCCAAACTGTCTAAAGTTTCTAAAAGAGCTTCTGTGCTGTTGTCTGTGAATGCTGCATGTGATATAGGAACAACACTACGTATTGCGGCGTAAACGTCCCAACTAAATCCAAAACGCCGCGGCAGGCTAAGTCGAGGGGGTTTAAAACATGAAGACGCGTCACACAGAACAATTGCAGCATTTGGTTCATTTAATGTCCAGATGTTGTAAGCAAACAAGCAAGGCCGGCACTTACTTTAGTTTAGCAGATGTTCACAGACAAGATACCTCATACATGCAAATCTTTCTGATGGTGTTGATAAAAGGAGACGGTAATGGCGACGGTCAACAGAAAGTTTCTCCCCCAAGCTCACCCCGCTGCCATGTTCCCAAAAGCCACACCACAACAGGTGAAGGCGCTCACCAATCTATACACACCACACCCACAGTGCCGCCCCCCCAGTCACCGTGGTGCGTGCTTGTCTCTAGGGCGCGCGTGCATGTCATTCACACAGGGATAAGAAACACACTTTCGGCTCCTACACTACGTTTGAAAGCAAAGCACACTTACAGAGCACGTCTATAGGACCAAAGCACTGTAAAAAAAAAGCTAAATTGCTCTAAAAAAATCCGTGAAACAGCGAAGCCGTGTTAAGTGAACCGCGATAGAGCGAGGGACCACTGTATCTGCATACTCCAAACTTGGGTATATACAAGTAAATTGGCATTGAAAAATGTTATCTCATTAACTGATTAGATTTTGTAGTCTCCCCTAATGATATCAAAATCTAAAATGTTTATGAAAGATATATAGTGCTCATGGTTTGGAAACAGAATGTTACAGGACAAAATGGCACATAAATTAACATAAAAGGCATTTCTTGATCGAAAACACCCCCCGCTTACAGGAAATATTTTTTTCCTGTAAAAATTTGTAAGGGAAGACCCCCAGACATAGGCGGCGCTACCATTAGGCAAGTGTAGGCGGCCGCCTAGGGCCTCGAGTCTGATAGGGCCTCGCATCGTCCCGAGTCATTCGTGATGCAGCCTCATACTTAGGGCACGCACAGATGGAGCCCTGGTGGTGCAGAAGCACCTGCTCCTTTGGCATAGGCTAAGTGTTCTGGTTAATGTACAAATGTTGCAAACTGTTCAAAACTAATACATGCTCACTACCGAAGAATGACGCTGCTGCCTCTCTCTTCTCTCTCACTCTCTCTCTCTCTTTCCCTCTCGCTGGCCCTCCTCTGCCTGGTGCTGTGCGTCTTTGCTTGTCTTGTGCTCTGCATCTTCCCTGTCCCTTCAGTAACTGCTGCCGTGGAATTAGTGACCCACACGCAGCCTGTGCTTTAAAACACTAAAATAAACCATGGCCAAAGTGTTAAAGGCGTTAAACGAGAAGACTTCCCCTCTCCTGGAATTAATAAGTCAAGTCATTAAGAGCCAGTAGGGCAAAACGAAACACTGATAGAACAATTTTGGATCCATATCTCTGCTCTACACAGTGTAAGCTTTTAGTCAGTTTTTATCTTTTGACAATCCGCCTTATATTGACAAAGTTATGAGTAAAACAGCTGGTGAAATAATAGGCCTACCTCTGCAAGTTCGTAGGGAGTTAACGGCGGCGATGCGCGGTGCGTTTCTTGGAAAAGAGACGTTGAAAGCAACACAATAAACAAGTCCAGGTATCCAGCAACAAAAAAGTTTTAGACGCATATTTTTGTCTGTGGCTTCATTCACAAACCACAGACGAGCTGCGCAAAAAGTCTGTCTGCAAACCTGCAGGCAACAGTTTCAGGGCCGCAGTGTGAGGCTGCATATCACAGGCAAGGAGTCTGTCTGCAAACCTGCAGGCTGCAGTCACGAGCACCTGCAGTGTGAGACTGCAGCTGGTGTGAAGGAGTCTGTCTGCAGACCTACAGCCTGAAGGCCACTGAGACAGTCACTGGTTCAAAGTAGGCCTTTTCTAGAAGGCCACAAATGTGAGTTATTACAATAATTCATAGCTTAGTTTTAAAATGTGTGTGACAAGTTTGTGCGAATTTCCCATTTCATTGAATTTAGTAGATTAACACTAGTAGTAAATATAAATGATAGTTTTATATGAATCAAGAACAAGTTTGTGAAGAAAAGTTTGAAAATAACAGGAAGTTGAGCAGAGACTGATGACATCACACTAGAGGATGAGGACATTTTAATTTTTTCACAATAAACATTTTAAGGACCCTATAAACAAAAATATAACAAAATGAGCGTGTGTGTATTTTCATGTCTCAAGAAGTGAAAACTGTTACATTAGAGGTGTATAAGTACATTTGTTATTCAAAAAAAATGCAAAACTGGGATTAACTTTGAAAACTATTTAGTGAAATCTTCAATATTATGATCTTAACATTTTGTTTTAGTGAAATGAGTAATTCAACCTGTCATAGGCACTTTAAATAAGTTTATTAATTCATTAAAACTGCTGAAAATAGAACCAATACACCCCAAATTGCAGGAAATTACATCTATTTTAGCCAAATCTCCTGGGGGAGGACCCCCAGACCCCCCACCACATATTTATGTTTGAGATATTCACTTGTATAAAATGTTGCTGAAGCTGCACACTCTGAAGTAATGATCAAGTATGTAGTTTCAAGCAAAAGGAGCAATAAGACAAATAATAAATTTTGAGGGGAAAAAGCAAAAGCAAAATTACTCTTTAGTCCGATTGGGGGGCACAAACTTAAGTTCGCCTAGGGCCCCCAGAAGGCTAGCTCCGCCCTTGCCCAGACCCCCTCTGCCTTCAGACTGCAGTAATACATAATATCAGTGAGAGACAGATCAGCTGAGGATCCTTTCAATGACACGTTTAATTGACAGCTGAAAATGATTGATTGAGGACGTGAAAGGAAATAAAGATTTAGACGACGGACCTGGAGGGAGCAGACTCACTGTTTCTTGTGCGGTCATGTAGAGCGGGAGATCTGCTCCACTCCTGGTTCGAGGGCGTGTGGACGTTTCAGGTCGGCGCTGGTGAAGAAGCTTTTCACGTTACGGTTGGCGAGTTCCGGGCGTGTTCTGCCGAGTACGAGTCCAAGGCCGAGCTCTCCTCCTGCGTGTAGAGCCTCCAGAACTTCAGCTGCAGGTAACTGACCGGAGAGAAGCACCGCGCCAGGCAGGTCAGGCTCAGGTAGAAGAGGAAGATACTCGCGATCAGCAGCCAGCCCACAATCTGAGGAGACCAAGAAGAGCAGAGCAGCGGACAGCAGAGGTTAGGCAGAGTTTCAGCAGTGAGTGGCAAAAGTGAATGAGCGTCAAAGGAGACAACTTAAATTTCTCCTGTAAGTGCTGGTAGAATTTGTGTGACATGAAAAAAGCCTTTTTTGTTTCTCTCATTTCTCACTGAAACAGACTTTAAAGCTGCACTTTGTAACATTTTTGTAATTTAGATTTTGTAGTTACAGTAGGCTACATATACAGTACACATATTTACTTTGAACAGGGGTATCGCACACAATTGTTAATTTGCTTGAAGGACGGCCTCGCCTCCTGTATATTTTCTTAGAAAAGATGTTCTTTTGGCTGTATTTTTTCACATTATGGCATAAATGTATTCATCTCTATTTAGAATGTATTAAAGTATCTTTTAACTTTCCATTCTGTTAGACTGTGTTGACTTTTTTACCTTCACACCGGACAGCTTATTTTTGCGTCTAAATTCCGCCTAAACGCGCGTGAAAGATTCGCCCGGTTATTTCTGCTGTTGACGGCCTCCATAAGCTTCTAAGCTGCTCCTGAATGGCGTCAAGGCTTTGGGGATCAAAAAGACACTTCAATGCCCCAAAGCGCTTTCCAAGCTCCTGCTTGTTTACAGGCTTTGTTTTGCCTTCGTAGACAGACCACGTTGAGAGAGAGAAGGAG